>CAEFZY010061054.1:0-23508 GCA_903066815.1 Brachyrhaphis roseni
TAACCCTCTCCTCTGTAGTGCTTGATTAGCTAATTTAAACTCCTGCTCTGCTAGTCAGTCGGTCTTTGAGTCGCTTTATTTTGTTAATGGAACCGAAACGCATTGAATTGCGCAACACCTTGTTGAAACAATAATTACTAAGATTATTAATTTTAACACGTTTTGTTGATTTTATTATTATTTAATGAAGCTACAACGTTTAGAATCTTTGTGAATATTTTGATAAGCCTGTCAGAAGAGGAAGTTCTGGTCTCAGCGTCCTGGTGGCCTTCAGTTTGTCACCTGCTGCCGCGATCGACTCAAAACCTTCCCGCGATCGACCAGTAGATCGCGATCGACCTTATGAGCACCCCTGGCCTACACGATACTGTATCTTGTGGGCTGCAGGAATCTAAGTTTGGACGAGCCTTATAAGGAACAAACTATTTACTTCGGTGTGTGATGCGCTCCACATCCGCTTGTGGGAAATAAAAAACAGAACCTTTTTACTCTGCAGCCACAAGGAGCGCAGACGGTTCGGAGCATCGATCAGCCCAGCCTAGTCCCCAGAGAGACAGCCATGGTCCGGACCAGACGCAGCGGTGAGATCAGGCTCTTCGGCGTTTTCAGACGCCTGAATGTCGGACTTTCCAAAGTTTCAGTGAATGACGCCGAGCTTTGTTTGCAGGGATGAAGCTGGAGCTTCTGCTGTGGATGATGATGATGATGATGATGATGAACTTGATGGGACGCGCAGCGGCGCAGACCAACCAGTACAGCAGAGCGGTGGTGAGTGAGCCGCTTCTCCAGCTGCTTAGTGGTGCAAACATGTTCTTATTTGACGCAGAAAAATTAATAGGAATTGCGCTTTTACTGGATTTAATGTTTGCAGCACATGTGAGGTTTTTAGGGTTTTTGCATCTTATTTGCATGTGTCGTTATACTGCAAAACCTTTAATATTTTAATAATCTACTCAACACAGATAAAAACCTCATCTTGGTTGTTCTAAGACATTATTTTTTAACATTTCTTTCTCCCCTTTCTGTTACATTTGTATATAAAACATGAATTGTACAATTCTAAATGTTGCAAGGTCCCAGAATTTCATTTGAGAATCGTTTAAAACACATATAAGAACAAAACTCATACTTTATGAAGGATTGACAAAATATTTCTGTCAAGAGTTACATGTATTATTTAAAAAAACATGTCCAGATTTATTATTTATTTTTCTCCTTGAAAATAAATATTAAGAATGACATAATAATAACTGATAAGTGGAAAAGTCATCATCACAAAAACAAGAACTTCTCTGTAACATTTCCTGAAATCTTACATCTCAGTAACTTATTCTTGGCAGCTTCACTTTTCTAAGGCAGCTATGAGTCAAAACTGTTTTTTTCACTTCTGTCTTTGAAGGTAATATTTCTTTAGATTAAAAAGAAAAAAAAAAATATATATATATATATATGTGTGTGTCAAACTCGAGGCCCGGGGGCCAAATCTGGCCCGCCATATGATTTATGTGGCCCTCAGGGACACAGTTGTGTACTTAAATATTATTTTCACAATCAAATCAAAGCAGTTTTCTCTGCATTGTGCAAAACATAAACAAAGTGAAAATATGTTTAATATTATTTAATCTTAAGAAGATTAAATGCTGAGAAAGCTTTTTATTAAGATTTTAAAAATACATCCAGCCACAACCGGCTCTTTGAGGACATTGTCCCAAAATGATACACCTGGGATAAAACATCTTAAGTTTTGCAGTATAACAGCACAAAACGTTTTATTGTAGTCAGGTATAAACCAAAAGTAAACCTGCAGCCACCCAGAAAAACCCAGAAAACCACAAAGAGACCGTTGTCACACCTTTTCCTTTCAGCTGCTGCATCAAACGCTCCTGTCAGGGTGGAGCCTCACATGATTTCAAAATCACATTTCTTAATTTCCGAAGACATTTCTGTCACATCTGGGCTTTTTTATGTAATTTTAAGTAGAACATTTGATCTGATATCTAAGCTGCATAATGAGGATGGAGGTTTTGCATCAATAAAGGCCGACATGCTGCTGGTCCAGACATCATGGTTGTTGCAGCTGGTGTGATATCAAATGATTCAGATTTCTTTCCCTGTGTCACTGTTGCAACAGCAAGTCATTTACTGTATGCAATAAAAACAACGTTGGCTCTTTTTCTTGTTCTTCTTCCAGCAAATTGCCTCATTTCTCTTAGTTTCCTTATTTCTCTTCCTGTTTAGGACTGGCTGAGCCGATATGGCTACCTTCCTCCTCCAGATCCACGCACCAGCAAACTGCAGACCAAAGAAGGGATTGAGCAAGCAATCCGTGTCATGCAGAGATTTGGAGGGATCCAGGAAACTGGATTAATTGGTAAAATACACACACATGCCAAAAACATGATTTGGGAATTATGTTTTTCATGTATTGCCTGGCAAAAGTATTCATTTTTTATGTTTTGACATGTTGCAGTCAAACCTCCAGGGCCGGTCCAAGCCTTTTTGGGGCCCTAAGCAGATTTTAATTAACCCCCCCATCCCAACATGCCAACACCAAATGCTTTACCATTCCTAAACTAGTTAATATGTGTAGCATACCTACTACCATTAGCATCATTCATAACCAGTTTACATCATACCAGTGTTACTGTGGCTGTTGATTTTAACCTTACAGGAGCAGCAAAGTAAAACAAGAATATTTGGATTTTGAAATGCAGAGTAGTATTTAAGTGTGCCGTGTTATTTCTAACGATTTGAAAGTAACAACAGCTGAAAACCACTAAATGTACAATAAACAAGTTTGATATCTTTCTCCAACAGGAAAATATTAGCCTATTATATATTCAAAGTATATATTTGATCACTAGCTTGCTCTTGGGGGCCCCCTGCTGGTGTGGAGGCTCTAAGCAGCTGCTTAACTTGCAAGGCTATTTGAAAAAGCCAAGACTGAACCTTTTCAACTGCTGTTTTTATGAAACAAAAGAAAAAACTAAAACTCCACATAATCCTGAATACATCATCTCCACCTTGTAACACAGTGGTGGCTGCATTATGCTGTGGGAATGCTTTTGTTTCAAAAGGAACAAGGAAGATGGTCAGAGTTAATAAGATGAAGGATGGAGCTCAATACAGAGCAAATGAATGGCTGAAGTGTTAGAATGACCTAGTCAAAGCCCACACCTGAATCCAATTGAAAATCTGACAACAGATGCTTTTGATAGAATCCATCTGAACTGTAAAGATGAATTTATGTAATTTTCTGCGAGTGGAAGCTAAATTTTTCAGACTTTTACTTTTAAAATAAGCATTTTAAATGTAAATTACACAACACAAATTAAAACTCCCATTAAAACTCCTGGAGGTTTGTGACTCTTACATCATATCGAGTGGGAAGTCAAACATTGTCCAAGTTCTCCTTTTGTCCAGTCAGTTTTAACACATGATGTTGAACTGTTGCTCCAGACAGCGAAACGCTGAAGCTCATGTCCACGCCGCGATGCTCGCTCCCAGACATCGTCGGAGGCGAGGAGATGAGGAGGAGGAGGAGGAGGAGGAGGAAGAGATACGCTCTGTCAGGTCTTAAATGGCACAAGACAGATCTCACATGGAGGTGTGTTTCCTGTCATGCTGGCCTGTAGGTTTAACGCGCAACTGCATGAATCATGATCATTTCTTTAACCGCAGAGTTTCACAGCTTAATATCAGGGGAACCACATATTTATTTTTTAACTCTTTACCTTTTGATGTTTCACATCAAACTAATTTTAATATTGAAAGTAAATGTAAAAAGCTGTTTTTTTTTTTTTACAGCTTTTTACATTTACTGTAATAAGCTGTAAATGTCTACATTTACAGCTTATGTAAATAAGATGTAAATGTTGACAGCTTATTTATATAAGCTGTCTACATAAGCTACAGCTTATGTAGCTTATGTAGCTTATGTAGCTTATGTGTCTACATAAGCTACAGCTTATGTGTCTACATAAGCTGTAGCTTATGTAGCTTATGTAGCTTATGTTAGACAGCTTAGACATAAGCTGTCTACAGCTTATGTCTAAGCTGATATCTTAGATATCTAGATATCTACAGCTCCGACCTGCGCTATCTGAAAATGTTCTTGTTAAATTATGAAGTAGTTTTGATTAACTATGAATATTTTCCAATGGTGAAAAAATTTCTCCATTCTCACTTTTTATAGAAGCAAGAAACAACTTGAAACGCACTGCAAAAACAGAAAATCCAACCAAATATTTTTAGTCTAGTGCAAATACTTTAGAAAACTTGAAATGAGACAGAACTAACTTATAAGTAGCTTTTCAGCAAAATATACATTTTTGTCTTTTTTTTTCTTATTTCCAGCGTCCACAGCTACCCGTCAAGATCCTCTGTTAGCCCTGAACATGTGAAAACTCTCCTGGCTCAGGCCTTGAAAGCCTGGAGTGACGCCGCTCCGCTGAACTTCAGACAGCTGCCGGGTGACGGCGAAGCCGGAGGAGACATCAGAGTTTTTTTTGCCTCCCTGCTCCATAACGACGGGTATCCGTTCGACGGGCAGGGCGGCACCCTGGCCCACGCCTTCTTTCCTGGCTTAGACGAAGTTTCCGGTGACACACACTTTGATGACCATGAGACCTGGAGCTACGGAGGTACAAGTTTACAATAACAGTGACAGAAATATGAAACAGCACTGCAAAAACACATAATTTTACCAAGTATTTTTGGTCTAGTTTCTGCTGCAAATGTCTTAGTTCAATTTAAATAAGACAAAACTAACTTACGAGTGACTTCTCAGCTTGTTTTAAGTAAATAATTCCTTAATATTGATGAAAAAGTTTTAGTTCCACTGACGCCGTTACCAAACAACACCATCCAAGGCCAGCCCGTTACCTAGCAACCCAGTTCTAGTTTCATCAGCAGATTATCTCACTTACAGTATAATGTGGGGAAAATGTCTTGCTAAAAGTGAATTAGTCTGCAATTTATAAGATTAATGAAACTAGTATATTTTTAAATCGACATTAAGGGATTATTTACTTGAAACATGCCCTTATATCTGACTAAAAAGTCATTTGTAAGTTAGTTTTGTCTTATACCAACTGTATTGAGATAATTGCACTGGAAAACAGACCAAATCCTTGGTAAGATTTTGTGTTTTTGCTGATGTTCCCACTTCCACAGGTGGCGGCAGCACCACAGACCTGTTCACCGTGGCGGTGCACGAGTTCGGCCACGCTCTCGGCCTCTCTCATTCCTCCTCGGATCCGTCCATCATGAGGCCGTATTACCAGGGTCCGGTGGGAGACTTCTTCCAGTACAAGCTGGATCTGGACGACAGGCTGGCCATCCAGCAGCTGTACGGTCAGTGGCACCCAGAGTCTCTGCTCTGTAAACTCTAACATTGCATTTACCGTATTTTTGTGAACGAATCCACGGTTCGGTGTTGGAGACGTGGGGCTGCGTCCTTAATAGCAGATTTATTAAAGACGCAGCCCTCTGCTGCATCCTCGCGGGTTTGCACCCACAGTAACTGAAAAAAGATGAGCGACTATAACTTGACTCTGGTCAAAGTTTATACACTCAATTAAATTAAGTCCAGTGAATCTTTTGGTGTATAGTGAATTACAATGTTGAAGTAGGTAAAATAAATTAAGTGCCTTTATCTCTTTTTTATGTAATTATAATAAGCACTTGATTATAATAAGTTTAGGGCCTTTGTGGGTAAAAAGGTTTTAATGATGAACAAAAAATAAAATCTTACCAAGTATTTTTGCCTCGTTTTTAGTGCAAATATCTTATTACACTTGAAATAAGACAAAACTAACTTACAAGTAACTTTTCAACAAGATATAGTAGCTTGTTTTAAGTCAATAATTAATGAATATTGATGAAAATGTAGAAGGTCTTCAAAAGGTTTAATTGTGTTACATTCTGAGGTAAAGCTGTATTTGGTTTAGATCAGTTGGTCATTTGTAAAAATTTGGGGAATATCCCCATCTTCAGCCCCTTTCATAAAATAATGAAGTTTTGTTAAAGTTAAAGTGTTTTACTGATTTTCATAAAAACAAACAAAAAAAGTTCAGCTTGCTGTTATTGGAAATGAAGTTTGTGTTTGATGATAACTTTATTTTCTCTTAAAACAAGCATTTTAGATTGGGGATAAAATGTTTTACTTTTAATACTTATCTTGAGATGTCAAGGAATCAGTGTTTGATCTGATACTTGTGTTGTGTTCAGTTGCGTGTGTTTGGACAGATACCCACGCTTCCTGAGAAGAACGTCGGTTCTTCCACCACTTTTCTCTTGCTGTCATCAGCTTTCAGTTCCTATTTAAAGTCATGACTCTGTGTTTCAGGCGCAAGAGACGACACACAACCAGGTGGAGTTAATCCCGACCCACCGCTCTTTCCGAGTCGTCTTCCCCCGAGGCCAACGAGGCTGTGAGTTCACAAAAATAAAATACCACAACTTCTAATTCTGTTCTGCTCAAATATAGCCATCACAGAGATTTCAAATGCTTAAGCGGGGGCTTTTATGATTCATTGGAACATTTCTATTTTGGCGAAAATACAAACTCGATGACAGCAACATTCTGAGGAACAACATTGTTTTGGAAACAACCAACAAGGTCCTGATGTTATTCTGTCAGGGCCTGTTCACCGTGGCGGTGAATGCGTTCAGCCACGCTCTCGCCCTCTTTTTTCCATTATTCTGATAATTGGCAACTCTTCTCTTTCTACAAGAACTGGTAGAACTGATTTAAACTGGTTGGTTTCCTGGTTCAGGACCTGTGAAGGGTATTAACTAGAGACGTACGACAGTAAAATTTGTATAATATATACCAGGGGTGGCGAACTCCAGACCTGGAGAGCCGCAGCCCTGCAACTCTTAGATTTCTCCCTGGTCCAAAACAGCTGAATCAAGTAGCTGAATCACCTCCTAAGTCCAGTCAAGTTCTCCAGAGTTCTGCTAATGACCTCATTATATGACTCAGGTGTGTTGAAGTAGAAACGCATCTAAAAGTTGCAGGGCTGCGGCTCTCCAGGCCTGGAGTTCGCCACCCCTGATACATACAATATCAAAAGGCGTTGAAAGATGGTAAAATATACAGCTCTGGAAAAACATAAGAGCCCACTGCACTGAAGCCCATTGAAAACCTCATGGTTATTCCACCAATAGTTAAAACATTGGTATTGTTGTTTCTAAATGATTATGAACTTGTTTTCTTTGCATTAATTTCAGGTCTGAAAGCATTCCATCTTTTTCATTATTTTGACCATTTGTCATTTTCTGCTATTACTCTAAATACAACATTTTTGCTTTGTATTTCGGAGACATGTCAGTAGAATAAAAGAACAATGTTCATTTTACTCAGAAATAAACCCATAAAGAGTAAAATCAGATAAACTGACCATTTTGCAGGGGTCTCTTAATTTTTTCCAGAGCTGCATGTGATATATACAATATCTGTAAATATCGGTTATCAGCAAAATGGCAAAAATAATATTATGGTTATTGACCCAGATTTTCATATCGATGCATCCCTAGCAATCTGATTACTTTTCTCAAGTAACAAGTAAAGGATTACAGTTGCAAGTGAGTCCAGGATTCAAACCTGCTAGCATAATGCTACTATGACTATGACTGATAGTTTCTACAGGGTTGGTTTGTTGAAAGCGTTGTGTCGATTCCTACAAACGTTTGTCTTGTCATTGTGACCAAACTTTGTCTTCTCTGACCCTGAACTCTCCTTCAGAAGACATGAAGTTTGTAAATTTGGGTGGCTGTTGGAGGAGGATTTTAGTTTTTATTTACTGTTTGATCCAATCTGATTGGCTTTCATGTGTAAGGAATCAAACGGATTAACAATCCAAACTGGTTTGGCAATAGATAAAGCATCCTAGCATTAGCCTCCTTCACCTCGTCTCTATTAAAAACACACAGACTTTTCTTAATCTGCAAAGTCTTTGGAAGATTGAAGATTTAAAAAGAACAACCAAGACAGAAATCAGAAGAGTTAGAGAGTCTCTGAGTGTTTTACTTGTCAACAACGCAAAGTATGTCAAATATGCTACATCTGCATATCAGGTAATTTCTAACAAATTGTTCAAAGCATTATTTTTATATTTATGTCTGAATCTGTGGGTCTTTCAGACTCGTAGAAACAGCTGCAAATAGAAAGGAAGTGAACTCATCCTGTTAGTTCTCAAGGTGTTACAATGAGCAAAGGCAACTTTCCGCTCAATAAAATGTCATACATGTTTGTTTTGGTAAAGCGCCTCCAGATGACATTTGTTGTGTATTGGCTCCATATAAGTAAATGAAACTGAATTGAATTGAATGAGAATTACCGTATTTTTCGGACTATAAGCTGCTACTTTTCCCCCACACTTTGAACCACGCGGTGCGGCTTTCTGAGGATTTTTCTTCAACCAGGGGCACTATAGAGAAATGTTTTCAAACTCATAATCCTTCATCATGGAAACCACACGAAGAAGTTTTTATGATTCCGCTTTTAAGTTGAGGGCTATAATTCTGGCAGTACAGATCGATATCCGGTAAACTCGGTGTGAAGGAATCCACGGTTCGATGTTGGAGACGCAGGGCTGCGTCCTTAATAGGAGATGTATTAAAGACACAGCCCTCTGCTGCATCCTTGTGGAAAACCGACAGAGGTGGAGATATCAGCAGCTTACAGCCCGCTGCAGCTCATATATGTAGGTTTCCATTTTTAAAAAAACAAAACTTTGTGGGTCTGGAAAATATGGTAATAATAGGCCTCTACCTGTTCAGATACACACACACACACACACACACCCACACACACAAAGCTTGTTGATGGCTGCAAAATTTATTCACACAGATTTTAATTAAACATTAATGAGGGTGTATGTATATTTTTGGCCCCATGGAGATTGTGGAAACTCAACAAAATAATGAAACTCGTCTTGCTATTTGTTATAATTCATAATTGAAATGTTTTAATATGTGTCCACTGAAAATTTATATCAAAATAATGATATTTATGCACATCTTTATGAGTGTATTAAACTGTAATCCTCCCTGTGGTCACATGTTGTCTTGTTCCGCCCTCTAGTGGTATTTTCCTGTAACTGCATTTAAAATCTCTCCCTGTTTTAGTCCTGAGCCTTCATTCGATGAGCGATGCCAGGGAGGCTTTGATGCAATAGCAAACATCAGAGGAGAGGTTTTCTTTTTTAGAGGCAAGAAGAAACACATGTGAAAAAGTTTAACAATTACAAATAAATACTGTTGTCATGTTTTAACCCTGTTCTTTGTTTAATAGGTGCACATTTCTGGAGAACTACGCAAGACGGCTCTTTGGTGTCCTTAAGGCCGGCTGTGATCACAAACTTTTGGATGGGCCTTCCATCAGGAACAAACAAAGTTGACGCCGTTTATGAGAGAAAGAGCGACAGCAAAATCATCTTCTTCATCGGTAATAAAGCTACAGGTTAATCTGTAGCTCTGCTTTACATGTTTGCTCCTTGCAGCAGTTTGCTCAAATATTTATTGAGGAAGCAAAGAGAAACTAAACCAACACTGCAAAAACACAAAATATAACCAAGTATTTTTGTCTAGTTTCAAACAGTTTATTATTAATAAAATATTCTTCACTGAAAGAAAACAATATCTAAGTATTTTTGGTCTACTTTCAATTGCAAATATCTTAGTATACTTGAAATAAGACAAAACTAACTTGCAAGAGCTTGTTTTAAGTAAATAAAAAGAAACAACTTTTTATTTGTTGTTTCTTTTAATACTTAATACGATATTTTCCTCATATTGTACGTAAATAATCTGCCAGTTGAATTAGTACTTTTTTGTCAATATTAAGGCCATTAAGAAGCTTTAAAGTTCGGGATAGTGTTAGAAAACATGCAAGAAATAGAGGTATGAATATTTTTTGCGAGGCATTATATCAAAGCAGATATCCACCAAATGTTTTGAACCATTTTGATGTGTTCAGGCTCGCAGTACTGGGTCTTCAGCGACACTAAGGTGATGAGCGGTTACCCTCGGCCCCTGTCCGACTGGAGAATGACGACGCCGAGCGGCGGCGCACCAGACCGGGTGGACGCAGCCTTCGTCTGGGCCCACAACGGGAAGACGTACCTGTTCAGCGGGGGGCAGTTTTGGAGGTTTGATGAAAGCCAAAAAACAGGCCATCAAGGGCCGGATCCCGGCTACCCTCGGAGCAATGGCCTCTGGACGGGAATGCCAACCCACATGGATGATGTCATCACCTGGGGTGAAGGTAACAACGATCCCACTCGTTGAATGAGTAACATAAACTACCAGTAGATAAACCAAACTACGTGTTTCCATATGCAGAATGTAGTCGACACTGGATAACAGACAGCTCTAGTTCTTTAATAAATAAACAATTGGATGATTTTTATTGCAAATAATCACAAAACCCTGGAGGGTCTTATTGATGCTAAAAGGCGGTCAATATAATGTAATTTTAAGAATTTATTAATGATTTAAAAGTTTGTTGCGGGGTTTTATCAATACATTCTGGCACAGCTTGCCCTTTAAGAGCAGCCATGGTCTTGATTTGGCCTAAAAATGAAAATGAGTTTGATGCTCCTGGTATAGAGAATCACCACAGAACTATGGAGACGGATCAGTTAAATGCAGCTGTCGATCTTCTTTGGTTGTCCTGACTGAACGTTGCTGCTGTTGTCATTCTTCAGGAGACGCCTACTTCTTTAAAGACAACTTCTACTGGGTGCTGAAGGACGGGGGAATAAACCAGGAGTATGTTTCTCCCAAGGCCACAGGGATGGACTGGCTGCGGTGTCCGAGTCCTCCTCCGACGGCTGCGCCGCAGAATCCTGGGAAGCCACAGGAATGCAGCTGTGCCTTCAACAGATCGTCTCTGTCACTGAGGAACTACTGTCTGCTGCTGGTTGCCGTTATGCTGATAATTAATGGGTTGATTTCTGTAAATTAATGTGGGCTGCTTTCTCTACACTGGAGCTTAAACTGGACGCCTTTCTACCATCATCCAGCTTTATTTCTTGATTTAAAGTGTTTACTTGCAGGCTTTGGCAACCGTAGGATAGTAACACTCTCCCATCCCGGTTGTGTTTCACATATTTGTGTTTGTAGGACAAAAATGGACAAGAATCCTTAAATATCAGTCTCTGTGGGAGAGATTGATATTTAACACCATTATTCAGCAAATTGAGCTCTTCTTTCACATTTTAATATCTGATCCAGACACAATTTAGAAGGTTAGGAGATTAAAACTGAGGCGCCTTCTTCTGATTTCCAAATCGAGTTCTTCCAATATATTGTAGATGTGTTTTAAAATATATTCAGCCAAATATGCATTGGTTTATCCTGTTTTTAAATTATTACAATTTGAAATATGGTAGTTAGATTTTCTATGTCTTGCACAACTTCTGATTAAACTTTAACTTGTACATCATCTCTGTTTGTGGATTAAGGTTTGCTGCTGTAAAATGAATAATCAGACATATAATTGCAAATAATCACTATCTGATTTTTGGAGGGGGTTTTGGTACCATAAGAGCAGACAATGAATTTTGTGCGTATTGTTTTTGTCGGGTCTAAGGATGATTTGACTGGGCCACCATGAACCCTTTCTCCAGGAACTTAATTTCCCAAAAGCTTTGGTGTTGTGAGGGCTGTGCTGCTGTGTTGCTGCTTTGGAAACTTGGCAATTATAGCAACCTCTGAGACACTGGATGGCCCACTGGCAACACTGGACTCTTTTTTACTTCCACAGAGTCAAAATAAAATAGTGAAACCATAAAACCAAGTAGGCAAAAGGAATGTATTTTGACTAAACTGCACCAATTGTAACTTTCTGTTTGGGTGAAAATGAGAGTAAACAGGGTTTCTGTCACAGTGACAGACCAATAAGCTTCCTAAAGAGGAAGGCAGGCTTCCTGTTTAGCAACATAAATTGGATAAATTATCACAGCAATAAAAAAATCTGTGTAAGTTTTAATCAACATGCAGCGTTTGTGAACACACACATCGTAACAGGTGGTGTCAAAATTCACACAGGTATTTTTGGATTAATGAACTCGTGTAAAAGATTTTTTTTGTTAAAGTTTTGTATTTTCCTTTTATTGTTGTTTTTGATTGATTTATTTTTTGTCTAAAATGAAGCAGATCTAAAGTGCCACAAACATTGTATTCCAATGTGTTTCCTTCCTGTAGTCTAACTAAGAGCTGGTGTTGGGTCTGTTGATGTATTTGCAAACAAAAAGACAAATCACTTCTATGTTTAACTTTAAATAACTGCTGTGGAAAAGTTTAAAGTGCTTCCCTATCAGGGTGTGTTAATGTGGTAAAGTTCCATCCATTCAACCAACTTCTGCTTGTAAAGATGTGTTACACCCCGGGGAGGTTGGCAAACAATACACACACAGACACAAGCGTGTGAAGACAGTGCTGACACCTTCCCTACCGGGCATCGCCACAGTAAATGTCCAACATGTTAGCTCGGTTTTTGCCCTGCGGTGCTGCTGAGGGTAAAAGAGAACTTCCCTGAATCATGGAAAAGGTTCCTGCTTTGAAAACCCACACAGTCAATGTTCTACTGCAAGTTCATCTTTCACAAACACACACACTTAGTTTCAAAATCTAAAACTCGCTAAATTGATTTGACTTAAAGAGTAGAAGATAGTAGACACAACTAAATGCAGCTCAAGTGTTTTACAGTGTAACTCAGGTTATTAGATATAGCAAGATAAATTTCCTTATTTATGCAGATGATGCCCAGGTCTACATTTCAATGTCACTGTATGACTATGAACCAATCAAAACATTAAACAGATGCTCAGAACAAATCAATGCATGGATGCAGCATCAATTTAACCAAAGGAGGAGCGATCAAGAGTCTGTATGACAGCTACAAACTACTGATCAGCCCTTTAATCTGGGTGCAGTGATGACCTGAACCTTCAGAGACACATAAAGATGGTTAGAAAAGTCAGTCTTTCATCACTTGAAGAACATGTCCGGGATTAAACGTCTAATGTCTCAGCAAGATCTTTAGAAATTCATACATTATCTTTATTTGCATTGATTACTGCAACACACAGGTTTAATGAACGAATCCTCCAGCTGCTGCTGGCGTTCTGAGTAAAGCCAGGAAGTTTCAGTATTGTTACCCTGGCTCTCTGTAGCTCAGAGAATAGACTTTAAAATACTTTTGTTAGTTTATAAATCACTGAGTGTTTTACCACCAAAACACATTAAAATCACTGTATCGACCTTCCAGACCACTCAGGTCTTCTAGCTTTAGTCTCTGCAACCACAGAACAAGAACCAAACATGGAGAAGCAGCATTCAGCTTCTGAGCTCCTCTAATCTGGAACAAACGTTCATAAAACTGCAAAACTGCTGAAGCACTGATTTTCTTTAAATCAAAGAAAAAAACCAAGTTGATTAGCTTTGCCTTTATAAATATTAAACATTATACTGTATTTTGACTTATTTTTACTGTCACTTATACGTACTGTTTTATGTTTTAATCATATAAAACACTTTGATTGTTGCTGAAATGTGTTTTTCAAATAAACTTGCCTTACCTAACAGAGGAATCTAAATGAGAAACTGAGAAATGCCATGAAAGAATTCAAAAGCATTTGCTCACGAACAAGAGCTGCAACTTTCTTTCTTCTGTTGAACATTCACAAATACAGGTGAGATGCACCTCAATTACCCGAACAAGACTTTACATAAGTTGTATTAGAACCTCGTCTAATCGCCTTCAAGGACATATTTTAGTCAATTTGTGTTGTGCATCTGCACCAGGTTGGAGAGGTGAAGGTTATTATGTTTGTCACGTCTGCACACAGGTAAATTCTGATCATTCCTCAGTGACACTGCAATACAATAGGTCATGTCAAAGATCATCAAGAGACAGTTTTAAGGAAACACCTGTACCACACCTATTTATCTGATAGACACTCGATGCTCAACTGTTGTTAACCCTCTGTCTCTGTGATCAAACAAATCTGAATTTACTGTAACCAAACCTATAAAAAGAAAACATATTCAAAGGAAGAGTGATTGATTTGTGTTTTAGGAAAAGTTTTCCATTCAGACGTTTGATTGACGTTTACTTAATGACTCCTTCGTCTTTACAATTCAGACATTGTTTAGCTGTGACTCAAACCAGTTGTTCAAAGTCTCTGTGATGGTATTTGTTCCAGTTCTGAAGGTTGAAATATAATAGCTAGGATCACACAGGTGTTATTTACACAAGACTCAGCCTTGCCATGGTATTCTTAAAGGGATAGGAACACTTTTTATGTGAATTACTGAGAAGGTATTAATAATAGCTAATCCATCCATTCATGCTTCATCCATCTTGAGGAATCTTGAAAAAAATACATTTCTATACGTCTCTAAACACATAGAGATGCATAGTTTGTCCAAGAGACAGAAAACTTTATACATTTATTTAAATACTAAGCTGAGCTGAATGCACTTTTTGCTAATTTGGTTTAGTTTCTATGTATATCCAATTGAATTTATGTATTTGGGGACAGGACGACAGTACTGTGTTGAAGAGAAGACGGTTAGGGACAGAAATTTCCCAATTCAATTCTAGTAAAAGTCTCATGACTTCAACATATTTTACTGAGGTAAAAGTAAAAAAAGAAATGACTCAAGTAAGAATAAAAACGCATTTGGTAAAAAGACTACTCTAATACCGAGTATCTGATCAAAACATCGATCATTTAATATTTAAACCAAAATATAAAGTTATGAGAAAAAGTCTGATCTAATTATAAACATAGAATTTTATACTAAATAAGTTTTGTTTTACAAGCAGGAAACCATCACAGACCAATTCACAGAATCTTCTGTAAAAAACAAAATAACTAACTCAAAACTATATTGAAGATTAAAAAGCAAACACTCATAAGTCATTGATAAATATTTTTATTGAAAAGGTTTTTTATCTTCGATGATAGTACACAATGTGCGAATCATGCCAGAGAACAAACAGGATAAATTCAGGTTCGTCATAAACCAGAGTTACACTTTAAACCTTCATCACAAAATAAAAACTGTTCCTGGCTCGATTTTAGTGCAATTTAAACACGCAGACATTTCTGCAAAGTGCAAGAAGAACTACAACAAGAATAAACGAGTAAAAAAATAAATGCATTTCTGTTGCACGGTTAGTTCAAGACAAGCAAGTCTTTTCATTCTACACACACATACAAAACCTGCAACATGTGCGGGACTGAGGTTTGGCATTTTATGCATGTTTTATCCAAAAGTTGACCTTCCACCTTAGCTTTTACTTTAATATCTCGCCATTATGAGGGCAAAAGTCATCAGAGCCAGAGAGTAGCCAGATTTGGTGGAGGAGCTTGCCTTCGGCTGCGTTGAGACCGGCTGTGACGGCTGGATGCTTCGATACACATTAACCATCAGAGGAGAAGAGGAGTTTTTGATGTACACGCTTGTGCTGAAGAGGTCGATCTGAAGGGAGGATGGACAACGCTTAGGATCATGGGAAGAAACCACTCTGTAAGATCCAAATCAGAACCTCCCTCATGGAGACACTCACCAAGTTTTTGCTGACTTTAATCGGTTCTTTGAACACGGTCCAAACTACGGCCTCGTTACAGACAGGAGTGGTCAGGGAACCGAGGTAGCGGTAGTAATTGGCTCGGTTCACGCCAGAAAGGAGATCGTCCAGAGAAATATTATCTGGGATTTTGATATTGTCACCTGAGGAGAGAAATGAGCATCAAAGTGAGGCGCTCAAAAACTAATACGCTTTTCCACACGGTCCCCTAGTGGTCTGTGAGGTACTGCATGTAAACAACCGTTTATTCAAAGTGCGACGCCTGCAGTTCACTTATCAAAAGATTATGCTTAAAAATAATAATGATGGATAAGTGGCTGAAAACCGGGTCACTCAAAGGAAAAACTGAAGATACGGGCAAGTCATACCTGCTGAATGTATCGTTCAGGAGCGACTCGGTTCTTTTGAACGTCTCACTTGGTGAGAACTGTTACAGCTTTGCTTACTATCGCTTTTCTCGCACGTCAACAGCTATTGTTATTTTTAATTAATACAAATGATGGAACTAAGTGGTTAATTTTTATATTTAATGATGCAGAAGAAGATTTGTGTTTCTGCCAAACCAACTCAATTTTATTTTTCTTTTATTATGTGTCTAGATTACAAATAGGCCTAAAATGTTATTAATGGACACAATACGACTTCTTTTTAAATTTCCATGTAGAAAGCTTATAATTAATGCTTTCAGAATCTGTAAATAACTCAAAACACCATGAGTTTGAGTTTTGAGGTGGGTCTATGTGGCCAGTCATATTTACAAAACAGCCTCACCTTTCTTATTAATGAACAACAGACTAATATTGTCCTTTTGACTTGTATATATAAAGATGTTTTATTGTGGGGCAATTTTAAGTTAGGTGGTTTGTTAAATAGGTTAAGTGGTGCTCAGCCTGAAGAAGTTTGCGAAACACTGCCACAGCTTACCAGCATTTGAGATATTTGTCAAGTAGGAGGTCAAAGTCTTCCAGCTGGATGGCTGATCATCTACACCTGTCAGCTCCTTTAGAAGTGAAGAGAGATGCTGATAAAGCAGCTGCAGAAAATGAAAAACGCTCTCAAACTTGAGGTCATCTCTGCTCACCTCGATGAAGAAACCAAGAGCAGCGAGTCCTTCAGAATCCTTCACAGCAAGGGTGGTGTTCCTGTTGTAGGACGACTTGCTGTTTACAATGTGAATCTGAAGGAGGAATGAAAAGAAAATATGTTTTAAAAGAGAGTTAACACACACGAGGCTAAAAGGTTAGCATGAAGATTAGAATTACCTCCATGGGGAAGCGCTTGCCGTCCACAGTGTGCTCTGATCCGGGTACAGCCGAGCCGTTTCCCCAGTGCAGGTGGGCCTGCAGGCTGTCGTAGCTCTCAGACAGGCCTCCTCCTGAGATCTTGACCCCAGAATTGAAGTTCACTTGGACTGGAAGAATAAAAGGAAATGAAGATAAACGGATTTTAAATATTTCCTCCAATGCCACAAATAAAATGTCCGACAAACCACACACACCAGATTTGTTATTGTTTGGACTCAATGGGAAGTTGACGCTGCTCCGTCATGAACCGATATTAAGGTGAAACTTAAACCTGTCGAGTTTTCAAATCTCAAAACAGAACCGCAAAAAGTGCATTTTGCATCCCACACCGGACTCTGTTTGGACTGTTTTCCCTTCACGGCATGGCCGCCATCTTTAATCCTACATCAACGGCTCCGCTAAAGGACAACCAGCGGCGCCCTCTGCTGGATGGAGGTCAAACTACAACAATAAAAGAAGGCCTAAGAGTCATTTATTAGTTAACCGGTTGGAACTAATTTTAATTATATAAAGGATTAATCATCCCAACAACTAAATGTTTCTATTAAGGTCAAAGTTGACATATGATTTGTTTGTTATTATGTGCTCTATATGTGTAGATATCTGAGGTCAGAATCCTCACCATACTTCATTGGTTTCAACACCAAACTAATTCATTTATGCAGCATTGGCTATAATTCTAAATGAAGTTGACATAGCGTCAAAGTTGAAGTCAGGTCAACTGAAACAAGAGTAGTTAAATTAACTTTATTAAACTAAATTTAATTGCATTTGTTTAAATTGACAACTTAATAAACTTGATAAATTAACTTGGGTACTTAATTCAGTTACTAATTTGTGACTAAATGAAGCAACTTATTTAAGTCAGATAAAAGAAAAAGTCAGGCCCGAAAAATTCCGTTTTTGTGTTTTTCTTCAATTAAAAATATTATTGGATTATTCATAATTTATCATAGAGTAAATTGTGAATAACTTCCACTCACTGAAATCTCCATGTCTTCTGTAAAAATGGGTTAAATCATTTCCAACTAGAACATTTTCAGCCCTTTTTGGCTAAACAAAACAGATGTTGAGGCTTAGGTGTAAAATGGTTAAAAAATAGACTCTTAGATTTCTGCAATTTATGAGTTAATGTTTATGTAAATCTGAGCATAATTAATCTACATTTTCTACATATCACAGTAAGCAAAATCAGTGTTTCATTTGTTTATCTATTTATATTAAACTAAATGCCCGTTTAAGTGATTGAAAATCTCCAGAAGGATTTTTATCTTGTTAAATAAATGTTATTACTATTTTTCCATGATGTCTTCCAGTTTAGAGCTACTGTAGTGATTCAGCGTTTGATTCATGCAACTTATCTGGCCACAAATAAGATGTGGATGCCTGATAATCTCAGTCTCAGTCTGGATGCGCGCAGAGATGCTGCGCCTTTGCAGTCTCACAACGTACCAGTCTTCCCGGTGTTCTGAATGGTGGCCAAGGCGGATCTGTTGTCATATCCCTGGAAGGTGAACTCCGTCAGGTTTCCGTCCTCCGTCGCGTTGGCAGACACGATGTCGATGGGCGACTGACGCGTCGCGTTGCAGTACAGCGAAGAAAGGGTCGCCCAGGTGCTGTCACCTGCGGCAGAGGCACGAAGCTGAGCGGCTGCAACCAAATGATGGTGGAGCGCACAGAGGAAACCGGTGGATACTTACTGCAGCTGGAGTCATGGTAGCACCACGCTGTTAGAGAATTAAACCCGTTAGTAGGTTCCGTTTTTGTAGAAATAGTGGTGAAAATGTATGTGCGTATTATGTGTTATTATTATTTTCTTTTTTTTTTCCTTACCGACCGTGGATGAGCCACAATAAGCACTTGGTGCAAGGACGCACACAGCAACAGCAATTATTGTCAGAAAATTCATCTGAGGAAGAAACAAACATGAAAAATACGAATAGAACCTGAAAAAAATGTTTTATTTGCATTTAACAAGTGAGGAAAAGTACAAAGATTTTAAAAGTCAGTCCAGCTGCCCTTACCTTTGGGTACAGGTGTTTCCACGCAGGTGTCTGATGTTCTGCCTCATCCTGACCTTTTATAGCTTTTCATCTCTGCAGGAATTCAGGGGATCCTTGAATGACGTCAATACCTGATCGCATGACTTGTATAAGAAACAATAAATCAGATACAGACCTGTATCTGATTTACAGGTATCACTTACATTGAGGAAATCAATGTAAGTCGATTGAAATCTAAACAATTTAAAGGGGAAATTCTTGGTTCTTGTTATAAAGGCAGTATTTTCTGTATATAATCCAGAAATATCTCTTTGGTCATTTATTTATTTCATCAGCAGAATCGAAGCTTAACCGTCAACGGAATGTAAATTATTCTAAACATTTGCTCACTGTTAATTTGATGCATAATTGCAGAGTAAGCAGCTGCTTGTAGTCTGTAAATGAACCAACTGTCTGTGCTGCATTGTTGAATTTTATAGTTTGGTTGATTCTTCGTGCTTTTACATGTTAATGACTGTAAGAAACATTAGCTGGAGATTTGACTTGTTTTAGATTATTAAAATAGGAGACTGGAAAGAGACTTTATTGTCACACAGAATGGAAATTCAGCAGAGTCATGAAAGAGGTTCACATTAAAGGTCCAAATGTGTGAAAAAAATATATATAACATTCATTTGTGCTTTCCCCACATTGCAACATGTCAATCTATTCACAGGTGTCTGGCTGCAAATTGGAAAAGAACAGAAGTAGTTTCACATGTGTATTATTGCAGATGTACACTCTAAAAAAACATTTCTAATTTACGGTAAAATACCAGCAGTTGTGATTTGCTATGAACGAGGAACTGCTGAACGAGGATCATATAATTTGACCGTACAAATACGGTCAAATTTTACCATATAAATGACCCTGAGCTGGTACTTATACTGTGAACTTTTACTGTATTTTACTGTAAATAAGGTAAAATTCTGGCAACCACAGAATTTTACGTATAAGTATAGTACAATTTTACAATACAAATACGGTACCCCTGAACTGTATTTTACCTTAAATATGGTCAAATCGGGCAACCAGAGATGTCGGTCTTTTTGTCGTAAAAAGCTTGTGACGCTCAGATGTAAAAACAAAAGCAAGACCTAAATAACAGAGATGCTTCTAGGAAAACAACAAACAACCTTCAAATAGTTCTTGAACATCAGAGTCTACTTCTGCCAAAGTCTGATGATTCATTGTACATTCAGGTGCAGGAAGTAATATAGTAGAAGGAAAGGTACTAAACCCTTAAATTATATAAACAAATAAATGCACACTGAGACGCTTCTGTTCTGCTTGGCCCGGCGGGTCGAGAGACTTTTTAATTACACATCCACAGTTACATCATCATCAGTTCAAAATCAAAATGTCCCCCAAAAAGTCTGCTTTATTCTCAACAACACTCAATTTATACCTCTGGGATTGTACTGATGTGTTTTAGAAAGGGTTTTAACCAATCGTGTGCTGTAGCTGAATTTACGTCAAGATTCTTGGTCTGCCTTTCCTTCAAGTGTGTATGGGATATTCTTGGAAACAATTGGAACCTTTAGCTAGCTACATCTGCTCCATCTCAGAACTGCCGAATAAGACCATTAATCACTAATTGTTTGTTCTTATCTTGCCTAACAGCATACTTCCCGAGTCAAGCTTTTGGTCTAACTCTGTGCTTCTTACGCAAGGGAAAGAAATTGTCGGGTCAACTTGACCATTTAAGGCGCCAAGAATCTTTCAGTAAAAAACAACTCCTTACATAGTAATTCTGCTCTTACAGTAACTCTGATTAGTAATAGTTCCAGGCAGGACTTGCGTGATTGATGCTAACTCTGGCATGTTCACTTTCAGGTGTCAAACTCTCAGCATGAAGCCTCCAATTACACTTCTTGGCATTAGTGAAGTAGATTAGTCTTGGTCTTGGCATAAAATGTTTCTCCAGAAGGGACTTGACTTGTTGGTGACACTTTATTTGAAGAGGTCACTGTCATAAATATGACATAACAACGGTCATGAACATGAAGGAGTCTTTATGAATGTTTACAACTATTGTCATGACAGGTTCATTGTAAATAACGACACTTTTAATGCAAAGTGGCACTAAAAGTCCATTAAAAGTGTAAACTTAGCATTATTCAGTCAATAATGACCCTCTCAGTGCAAAGTTCTGTAAGAATTTGCATAAAAAGCCCAAGAAAAGTGTCAACTTTGCATTAAAACCACAAACCTGAAACAAACTTCCAGAAAACTGCCAAACACTGAGTTCCTTTAAATCTAGACTAAAGGTCCAGGTGCTTTTGAATCATAATAAATGGAACAGTGTCTAACATTTTGATGTGAAATGATGGAACTTGACAAAATGTAATGTTTCAGTTGTTTGCTGTTATTTTTTGCATTTTTATGATGTAAAGCACTTTGAACTGCTGAAAAGTGCTACACAAGTAAACTTGATTGGTTGATATGGAGTCATAAAACCTAATCATCTTTAAAAAACAGTTTTCAGTTGCTCTACTTTCACCTTGGAAATATCCTTACAATATGTCCACATCTATCTAATTAAAGGGTAGAAATTGAAATTCACACCTTTGTAAAATAATAAAAACCAACATGGAAAGCTCTCCTTCAGACAGATCTCTTCTCCAAATGTTTTTCATTAAGTTCTTTGGTGAGTAAAAAAATAATTGTGCTTTGTTCGTGCTAAACAAGAACAGGATGAAACACTTAGTGAGTGAAAGTACAGCAGAGATAATGGCACCAAAACCATAAACGCCACTTGCATCACCTGTCTTCATGTTTGAAAGGTTTCACTACACCGTGTTAAATATTCTACAGCAATCATTTACAAAATAACACTGGTTTCAGTCACAAGGTTTCTGCCTGCAGGCACCAACAGAATAAATGATCTCCTGCCAAACAGCAACACATTTCTGTGAAACCTGTTTTACCAGATAACAGCCGGGTCTGTTTTCATATGATGGAGACTAAACAACACACTGGGGTTCTCTGTTCATTAAATAAGACAATCGGTTGCACTTGATTTTATTGAGGAGAATCAGAGCAAATAGAAATAAATTGTATAGGCATTTAAAATACCAAATGTTCACTTTATTTACAATTATGAACAACTTTGTGCTTGTGTGTTGCATAAAATCTCAGTAAATTACTCTTTATTGCCAAAAGTATTTGCTCTCCCATCCAAATGATCAGAACCAGGTGTTCCAATCCCTTCCTTGGCCACAGACGTTTAAAATGAAGCACCTCGGCTTCATGCAGACTGTTTCTACTAACAGTTGTGAAAGAATGGCTCACTCTCAGCAGCTCAGTGAAGTTCAGCGTAGAACTGTGACAGGATGCCATCTGTGCAACACATCCAGTCGTGTATTTTCCTGGTTTCCTAAATATTCCACAGTCAAGTGTATTATAAGAAAGTGGGAGAGTTTGGGAACGACAGCAACTCAGGCCACATAAACTGATGGAGTGAGGTCAGAGGATGCTGAAGCGCGTAGTGCAAAGAGGTCGCCATCTTTCTTCATGTGACCTACAGGTTAGCTCCAAAGAGCAGAGAGCTTCATGGGATGGGTTTCTATGGTGGAGCAGCTGCATCCAGTCAGACATCACCAAGTGCAAAGCGTTGGATGCAGTGGTGTGAAGCACACGAGGGACAGATCGCAAATCTGCCAACCTGATGGACGAGTCTGGATGTTCTGGGCAGTTGCCAGGAGAATGATAGTTGTTTGACTACAAACAAGTAGTCAAATGAGTGTGATATCATGTGTTTCCAGATCCAGTAAAAGGCTCTTTTACTGCCAATCTGCCAACCTGATGGACGAGTCTGGATGTTCTGGGCGGTTGCCAGGAGAACGGTGCTTGTTTGACTACATTGTGAAAGTGTAAAGTTTGGTGGAGGGAGGGAGTTTTTTCAGGAGCTGGGCTTGGACCCAAAGTTCCAGTTAAAGAAACTCTGAATGCTTCAGCATACCAAGACATTTTGGACAATTCAGTTTGGATCTGGCCACTTTCTCTTCCAACATGACACCAGAGCACAAAGCAAAGTCCATGAAGACATGGATGGAGACCGGCTCCAGGAAGTATTACTCTATCCAACAACACACCCATTTGTGGTCTAAACTTGCTTATCAGGAAAGTTTAGAGGAACCAATGAATGTGTTTCTAGAATGTGAGAAGATACTGGAGTATCCTGAGAGAACATGCATGCAGGAAGTATGGTCCAGTATTTCCTTTTGCAGTGACATTTGAGAAAGTTAAGCATAACATAGTTTAATATTGAAGACCTTCTAACATTTACATATTTGGCTTTTACTGCAAACAGGTATTGGATCAGATTCCAACAAACACCAAATGAACCTCTTGCACACTGTAAAACACTTGAAGTTGGTTTAACTTGAAAATGAAAGTCCACCTGCTGTCTTGAAAATGCAATTTAAGTCAACAAAAATATTATTTTGCTTTTAACTCAGAAATTAAAGTTCATGAAGTTGATTTAACAACAAGAGACAAGTTGTCTAAACATTGTTTTTAAGTTCATTAATCTTAAATTGTGAGT
>CAEFZY010061060.1:0-11953 GCA_903066815.1 Brachyrhaphis roseni
TGGAAAGGGGTGCTCCCATAATTCACCACTGTGACTGGTTTGGAAAAAGTGTCCTTACAATTCACCGGGACCAGTAGAGGTGTGTGTGTGGGTGTGTGTGTGTGTGTGTGTGTGTGTGTGTGTGTATGGTTGTTTGTCTTTGTGTTGCCCAGCGATGGACTGGCGACCTGCCCAGGGTGTACCCTGCCTCTCGCCTGAAATGTCTCTCTGGAGATAGGTAGCTTCGGTGGCCTCATAGCTGACTGCTGTCAATACAAACCATGGTCAGGTTTAGACAGACAGGATGAGTAAGACAGGTGAAGAATCAAGGCGTTTTCAGTGGAGTCCGTTCCACTCCAGTCCATCTATGGACTAAAGAAGAAATAGGGAATGTTTGGGTGCATTTACGAAATCCCGGTAGAGTGAATTCTCCAACTCACAAAATGTTTGGATGTGTTTTAACTCAATGTCATGGTGGGAAAGTATCAGCAACAACTTTAGGGAAGCAGCTGGGAGACGGTTTTCAGACAATTTCACTGGACAGTGGAACTAAAAATATATATATTATAGCTAATAATCCCAGGAGTGGACATCCTACTTGATACATCCAAAGATAAGGGATTGTCTTGATGAAAACACTGGCAGCAATACTAGGAGCTAAAGTGGACTGGTGGTTTGGACATCATGTTTGAGGCTCTCTGTTGGCTGTTCTTAGTGGTTTCTGTGTCTAACATAATTTTTTGGATGTGCCTTTTATGTTGGCTGGTGATGCTGATTGTTGCGCCCAGCCAAGAACCCCATTTAACCAGCTTCAGAGTTGATTTTGAACTTTTGGACTCAATCCCAATTTTTTACAGCCTTTTAAAGCTACCCGTTTTGTTCCTGAACAGGTTTGTCCAAGAAACTAGAACATAAGAATTTTCTGAATAAAATTTCTGCCTCACCCCTTCAGTCCTAGTGTGGGTCAAACGTAGCAAGTAAGCACACGTGGCCATTTATCCGTGAGTTTTGGCCTTTGTTTTATTTCTCCCCATTTGTATCACATCAGCAGGCGTTGACCCGAAGATGACCCTTGTGGATGTTTCACTGTCTTTTTCTGTTTGATTAAAACATGACCAGTTCCTCTGTGAATGATAAAGTTGTGTTCTCAGTGTCTGTCATCACATGACAGACTACTTCAGGTGCTGCTCCTCTGCCATGAAACACATTTTCTGACTCATGTACAGATACCAAATTACATCTTGAAAACACTTCATCAACACTTCAACCCGATTCTGCCGAACCTGATCTCTTCCACTTATGGAAAAGTGTTTAATGATCAGCAGGCGGTGCTTATAATTTTGACTTTCAGACAATTTCTTTCAATCAACCATTTTTGACACACAGACAGAAGGAAACAGTAGTAGGTTCAGTTTACAACAATGTTTCTTATTCGTAATGTCCAGAAAAAATAAAATAAATAAACATTAGATATCCAGCAGGGGGCAGCAGAGTTGGTCAGATTAAGAGTGTATTTTCTATTGGGACTGCAGGTCTTGGGTCGGGGCAGGTCACACACTGCCCCACAGAGTTCTCACTGTTTAGCCCTCTGTGAGGGGGCCCGCTTCGTCGTCTCCTGCTCCTGACAGGGACTCACTTCAGGAAAATTCCACCTCTCTGCTTTGGCTCTGAGCAGAAATCTGCATCAGCTTCGTGGAGCGACAGCATCTGCTTCCAACATACATGATTTTCTGCTTGCAGTGTTCAGTCAGGGTTAACGTTGCTCCGTGTACAGTCCTGTCTGTCACACACGGTCAGTTTGATTCTGCCTTCAATCGGTGTCTGGGAGCTGGAAATACACTACAATAAAACGCATTTAGTAGTTTAATGAGTTGGTTTTCTGTGAAGTGCTCTTCTGGCAGATATTAAGTTTGTAAAAATTTCCCTCTAAAGTCTGGTAGGAATGTAATCGATTCAGTTTTATTTACATAGACTTATCTTACGTAAATTGTCATCTCAAGGCACTTTACTCGACAAACGTTTTCAACTTTTAGAAAACTCTGGGAAGCACCAACAAACCTGAGGAGCTTCATTAGAAACACAAGGAACAGTGAGATCTTTTACATATGATGCCGTCTGATCATTAAGGGCACTAATTGTAATTTTAAATTGTATTCTGGATTCAATATGGAGGTAATAACGAAAAGGTGAAATTGTACTTATAAAAATTTACAATGATCCAGCTTTTAAATATCTAAGAGTTTCACAAAAGATTAAAGAAACGGGCCAATCTTGAGGATCTTAACTTCATGGACACAGAGTCACAACAACACAGCAATGAAGTTTTCCACATTGACCTCTCTCTTTCCACTCTTTTCTTTAGTTATAGTTCAATCATGAGCTGAAGACTTACTAATAAAAACAAAGAAAATAGTGTCAAAGAAAACAAGTTTAATATGTTCTGGAAGAATATTTGCGCAAGCATTAGTATAATTTATTTTATTTTGCATTGACCGGCTAGGCATGGGTTTTTCCACATTTTGGATGGATGTTTTAAGAGTTATTGAAGAAAGTGAAGTTTTAATGAACAGAGAGAAACAGCCATTAAAACTCACGTGAGCTGCACAGCAGCTAAGTCACACTAAGAGGTCATAAATCAGCAAATGGGTGCAGTTTGGTATTTTGAAGTCATGGCTGCTTAGAAACGGTTTAAGGTCTGTCGGTCTGTCTAGTGTGGTTTTGTTTTTGTTTTTCGTGGTTGCGTTATGATCCAGGTGTATACAGAACTGGACACAAACACTATTTAAGCATCCTCAAATTAAAAAAAATAATAATAAATGCTGTCCTGTAAATTTGACTAACTCATTAGTTTTTACTGTTTTAACTTATTTTTAAAACTAAAATTGCAATGATTTCATATTTTCCCGATGCATTTTAATTTATTTATTTAAGAATCCGGGTTTTTTTTTAGTTGCCATTTCCAACACCGTCCACTTAGTTTGTTGGCTGATGTTTCCTGAGGATTATACAGAGACACCTGCTGGTAGGAGACAGGAACTACACAGAGAGCGCCCAGTTGTTACGCTTTATTTCCCGAATCCTTCAGACGGCAGAGGCACACAGGCTACAAGGAATCTGAAGCTAATCAGCCGACATGAGCACCAGATCCATATCAGATATCACATCATGGAAAAAAAAAATCCCCACATATTTACAAATATAAATAACACATAATTCAAATTCAAAATTACACCGCAACGATGTGTGTATTACAAATGGTACAAAACTGGTTTAAGTGATACTGGGACGTTTCCGTCAGCTTACATCTGTACTGTGCTTAGTGCGGGAGATACTGTCCACGATACGAGTCAGAACAAAAGAGTTCACATTCAATACACCTTTGGTCCAAAGACGGAACAGAGAAAACTCCGATGGGAGTTCTTCAGGAGAAGCTCAGACATAGAAAAAAATGAGGTACAGGACAAAAGCGAGTCTAGAATCGAAATCTGGAGAGGAGCAGGAAGGTTTGAACAGATCACTGGTGGGAAGCTGGGAGGTGGCAGTGGAAGACCAGCTGAGACCTGAGGACCTGCAGAAGAGTTATTAATGTCCATCTGATGGTTTCTAGAGTCTACATGCTGACAGCAGATTCTTACAAAATCCTACTTCCAACACAGACTGTTACCCTTAAATGACGGCTGGCGTTGAATGGGAGTCAGATCCTTCTGATTCAATTCAAATCAAGGAGAAAAGACTGAGTTTGAAATTAAAATAATAATTTTCAAACTGTTTGTCCTAAAAGCGGCATGGAAGAAGATACATCTCAAACAGTGTCGTTACAGAAAGCTTAAAGGACCATTATTCGCTTCTTTGGGGTGATTCCTCAAAAAAAAAAAAAAAAAAAAAAAAACAGTCCTTAAAACAAAAATACATATACAGATATTTCATTCAAGTACATATAAATTTCAGCTTAGGAATGAGACAAATAACATTTTTCTAAGAAGCCAAAAGGTTTCCTTCACTGATAATCCAGGTTAGAGGTAAGTATTTTTTTAAAATGGCAAAATCACCAGACTTCTTTTACTTTGAAATTAACACCAAAATAATATCTGCAAAAATGTATCAGAAGCCCTGACCGTCCCTAATTAAACCGGTGATGATTTTCTTTATGGTATAAGAATTTCCTGGTTCAATATTTCACTTCAAAGTCAAACAAATCAAGCAGGGACACGCCCAAATTGAGTTGGCCGTACAGCGAGCAGAAGTCAGAAGAGACAGAGTGGTGAATGTTACAAAGATGGTTCGCCATTTGTACCTTTGCTACTCCGGTCATTTCGTACACAAGTAGTTCAGGTCAAAAGGGAGCAGTCGGGTGTGGGTTGTTTTGTGTTGAGATTGCATCAACTTGTACCAGCCAGGTTGATGTTTTGTACCTGCTTTGCCAGCCAAAGAGGTGATTTTGTATAATCTACTCCTAGCTTACAGAAAAAAAAAAAACGTGATTGTACATCTCCAGTGAATCTCTAACAGCAGATCACCATTATTTGTATTTAGCAGTTGGCATGAATGAAAATAAAGAACCAAAATAAATGAGAATAAAGTAGAACTTGAAGGTTTCAGATAATACCACCTTTAAATTATAGTTGAGCATTTTTCTAATAATTTATTTTCATTATTGAGAATAAATAATTAACTACAATGAACTGACATGACATTGACTAAGTATATGGGTATGAACTGGGAAGGAGCGAACTGACCTGGAGCTACTAACAATCATTAAACCAAACAGTGTTGAGCTTTATGGGCGTCTGGTCTCCTTTGTAGCCACACAACAGATTACTGGCCATCTAACGATATGTAAGGAACCTTCTGGTACCAGTCCTTGTATGCTTGCAAAAAGCCTGAAGAACCCACAATAGAGACCAAGATCACAGATTCTGGCTTCTTGGAAAGAAAACAGACTAGAAGCTGATAAAAACAGTCATGAAGATAACAGCTCAAGCCAAAAAAACAAGAGGGAAACAACAGTGAGGATGAGTGTCTACTGAGCTGATGTGAGGACATGATTTAGTTCCACTGATGCTACAGCTTCAGCTTATATACAAGAACAAAACAGGCTGGAGTTAATCGGTTAATATTTCCCAACTTTAGGTTTGAAAACTACGCCACCTGCTGACATGAACTGAGAACTGCAATATAGAGTTCCAGGTGGCATATTAAGTGTTATATTACTTCTTTTACTCACCCATTCTCAAGGCATATCACGGATAAAACCTAACTAAGGGCGGAAACACACCACAGACTGATCCAATCCTCTCCACCACCTAGAACTGCAGTCAGCAACAAAATATCAGCATTTCAGAGCAGCCAAGACACCTCCAAAGTCTAGAACCTGACCAGGTTTTCCTAGTTTTCCTATTGATGGACTGAGAAACCCCTCAGCCATCGCAAACATGGTTGTAAAGGATAACCCAACAACCTCAAACAAACCTTCATAAGCTGCTCTGTTAAACTTGATCAGAGTCCAACTGCGGTCTGACTTGAAAAAGAAACTTATTCAGAGTTCCTTCCTTAGCAGGGGCTGAAATGAGATTTCCAGGTCTTTTTATCTCTTTTTAGTGATTCCGGGAGTTGAAGAATCCCACGCTGGTTGGCGACTCCTTCACAGTCACCGTGATGAAGTTGGCCGTGACGTCAGTTACAAAGACATGCTCCATGATGCTCCTTGCCGGCCTCCAGTCCGTTTCCGTGTCCGACTCGGCGGCGTTGCTGCTGACGCTCGGCCTCGCGTCGCCGGGAAACGATGACGGGTCGTGTTCCGACTCGCTGCTGCTGGTGTCGTCCGAATCGCCCGTGCTGAGCTCATTCAGGTTGCGGTTCTGAGAGCTAGACCCGTGTTTGTGCTCCTCCTTCCTGCTGCCTCCTGTGGGTTGTATTCTACTCCGTCCAGGTTCTGCAGCACTGGACCCAGAGCGTTGCCCACCGGTTGCAGTTCCTTTGCCGACGCCGGTGCTGCGTGAACCCCCTTGCAAACTGCCGCTTCCCGGAAGCTTACCGACACTCTGCAGGTTGAGCGCTCGTAGATTCAACGCCTGGCTGGTCCGCTCTCTGGGCATCGGTGAAGGTGACTGTTTGGAGAAACTAGAGTTCTGCTGTTTGTGTTGAACCAAGCCAGACTGACCGCCCACGCTGTCATGCCTTCTGTGGGTTAGCGGGGGGCGTTGCGCCGCTATCGGATGTCCTCCGAAGCTGCTGTGCAGACCGAGAGGCACTGGTTTCTGAGCAGATCCTTTAAAGGCGTCCGCTCTGACGCTTCCTGTTTCGGAGACGGCACGTCGCAGTTCAGATGGCTTCTGTGACGGACTGCCTTTGTTGTGGGAGGACGAAGCGGACAGGGAGCGGCCAGCCCAGACGCAGTTAAGGGATCCGGGTTTGGAAGTGGAGCTCTGAGAGAAGGAGGAGGCACCCTCCTCTCTGGAGCTCCGGCTCAGCCCAGGGTAGGTGAAGCTGGCCGGCTGCAGGGGTTTCTTCACACCAGGCCGTGGCTCATCTCTGGGCGACCTGATTGGCTGGTGGTGGCGTGGAGGAGAAGGAAGACTCTTTCCCTGCCTCAACGCCTTCAGGTCTGGGTGCAGCGGCTTCCTCCCACGCTTCTTCTTACGAGGCGGATCGGGCTTGGCCAACAGGATCTGAGGCCGCTTCTGGGGCACGGGGTGTATACGAGGACTTTGCTTGGCCTTCTTCACATGATCGTCGTCATCCTCCTCGGAGGAAGAGGAGGGCTCGGATGAGAGGCCGAAGGAAGATGAGGAGGAATGGCTGTCCTTGGTGTCAGCAGGTGGAGGCTGAGGATGAGACAAGGACGAATGAGCGGAGATAAAGACGAGACAGCGGAGTAAACATGACGAACCAATGTGGTTCAGTTACCAGGATTTTCCTGGGTCGTCCTCTGGGCCGTTTTCCTTTCTTCTGAAACAGAAGTTCCCGTTCTTGTTCCCTGGAAAACAGGAACAAAGATTGGATCAGGTCTTCCAAATCCAATGTATTAGAAAAGATTAAAAACTTTTGTTGTTGGTAGAGGTGCACAACAAAACTGTTGGTTAGCGGAATATGACATTTAGTCAGAAAAATTAACCTTTCTCCGGGCAGTGAATCCATCATATATAACTACTATCAGACTGCAACCCTCTTCAGTGTTGAGACTATTACTGAGTGAAAATGACAATAAATGAACGATCTAGTAGAATGTAGCAGTAAGTACAAGCTTTTCTTTTTTTTAAATATGAACTTGGCCACAGCTATTATTTATTTAAAGTTGAAAAAAATATCAGCAGCTCTGTAATGTGATGAAAATTATGTTTTCAGGCATGCAAAAAACTATTTAAAAAAAAAAAAAAAGGAGTAAAAGGGATATGCTGCAATTCTATTCAGTTAGCTTTTATTTATAATCCCACCCACATTCTGTTAACTGTAGATGTTCAGTGATATTTTTTTATATTACAGATGTTTACTATGACAAAAAACAACTACAATACTGACATTATTTCCTGCTTTAGCTAAAAACACCCCAATCCTCAGTTGTATCATTATCATAAGCCCAAACAAATACCATATCCTCCAAGCCTGACCTATTTGGTCGTTATGTTGAAAAGCTCAGAAACGTGTCATACCCCTGTTAATGTTGTGAATCCATACTATTTTATTTTACTATAAACATAATTTAGATGACGTCACATTTTTATTATATCTAGGTGGTAAAGGGGGAGAAAAAGGATTCTGCTGTCCATGTTCAAAAACAAATATGCTCATCAGTTAAAACTGGAATTGGCAGGCCAGAGCGCTACCAAATGTAATAGGCCTTAAACTCTGTGAACAATGCAAGCTCTGATTAATTATTTTGTTGGGTTTGGAAAGATTGGTTTTTATTTGTAATGTTTTTCAGAAAACCCCCCCCCAAAAAAAGCAACAACATTGTTTTATAGCCGATGGATGGTATAAAATAAACGTCTCTTACCTCTTATGAAAAGCTGCCAGCAACCTCGGGTCCAGAATGTTCTCTTCAGGCTCCCAACTGTTGTGCCTTAAGAAAAAAAAACAAAAAAACCCATCAGTAATCAGCTTCAGTCTCTCCAGATAGTTTGTACACAGATAGTTCATTCTAGGAAGGAAATCTGTGGTGATTTTCCTTTCACTGCTTCCTCCACCCCTTCAGCATTGGAAAAGGCCATAAAATAAATCAAAGGACAGAGCTTGATTAAGAATAATATGGCATAAAAAACATGCAATTAGTGTTTACAAAATTCCCAAATGCTTACAAAGTTTTCCCTATAAACAAAAACAGCAAACCCGCAGCAAACTGTGTGTCCAGCATAAACACCATGCAGTTCAAGCCTCTCGCAGTAAACTGAACTTTAACTGACTCAAATGGCATCTTGATCACTTTTACAGTTTATACAAAATCTAAATTTAAATGCTATTAATAATGTTCCGGGTTTCCTCCAGTGTATTATAAGCCTGGCGGGCCACCAGACTTTACTTGTGCCCCCACCATTGCTTATTTATTTCTTTTTTTAAAATGTTTGCATTTTTAAAACTTTATAGTTGGTAATCAGGTACTAATCTTCCAATCTTTCAATAACACATAATTATCAAGTAATATCTTCAAATTTCCTGTCAACTTTAAACATTTTTTAACTCCAAGACACGACGGGCTGCTAAATGAATGACTGCCACGGCACCCAACCACCGGGATTAGCAGGTTTTCTGGGGGAAACCTTGATATTTATACAGCAGCTGTTCATGAAACAAACAAAAAAAAAGCATCATGTAGGTTTTACAACTCAGGACAAATTGTAACTAGTAAGATAGGAGCAAAAATTGCTTCCTTGTATAGTAAAGGTCTGCAGTAGGTAATAATAAATTACAATGATTGAAGCAAAGCACCTAATTTAAGCATGTCTGGACATGCTAAGAAGAACAATGTCCAGATAAAATAAAAGCACCCTTTTATTTTGGCTGTTCCAATGTTTAAAGTAGATTCTTGCAGAAAACTAACTGTTCTGTTTTTTTGTATGCTTACGGTCAACTGAAGGCCTAAAGAGTTATAAGGAAGTAAGCGTGTAAGTTTCAGGACATTTCATAAAAGGGACTTTGCTCATTAATAGTTCTTCCAGACCACTGACCTTATTGAGAAGCTAGATTTGGGCATTTCTATATGAAATAATAATAACTAAAAAATTCCTGAAGAAATTTAATCGGGGCCTGCCAAAGTGTGCCCGTCGGTTTGGACCCAGCGTTCTGATGCTAAAAATTTGCATCAATGCTAAGCTTAGCTAAAGGGTAGTCAATAGCCTGTGGACAGTCACAAGCATGTTGACTAACATGGACTTGCACCATTCAGTATGTGAAAATGAGTGTATAAGCTAAAATTAGCCAAAATGTTAATGATTTTAAATGGCCAATCTAATCCCATGTGTAACAGTGATTGGGTTAAATCAGCTATATAATGGTCAAAAGAGCAATTACTTGATATAAAAAATGTCAAGGCTTTTATTTTGAAATTTTCCTTAAGCTTAATTTAAAATGGCCACACTAATCCCATGTGTAACAATGGTTGGTTAAAATCAGTTATAAAATGCCCAAAACACAAGTAGTTCTAAAGGTCAGATCATTCCTCCTCAGTAGTAACTGACAGTTCCGCCATGTTGTAGTTTTTACATTCACCTCTGACCTCTTCTGTAGGCATTGAGGCTTCCGCCATGTTGTAGACCTAACCTTCAGTCATTGTAGTTCTGAAGAGAAGCTCAGCGGGAGAGACAAAATTCTATGTCTATTCTGAGTGTAACTGACACTGTTTTGTGTCAGTCTTTTGTTTTGACATGAATTTGGCTCGTTTTTTGTTAATTATGTCGCCACAGTTACTCGAAGTGCCAACAAAAGTAATAGCTCCACTCACGGGATCGAGCCACACGTTTTGATATTTATAGTGTGAGGGGGCACGCAGCGGTACGGGCCGCATTAACGGTAATAGGAAGCGGCAGTTATTTTTAGGTGAAGAACAATAGGTGCTTGCCATACATTTCTATGGCAGGCCCCAATTATAATACTTAAAGAGACGTTCTATTGGGTGTAGAATAATGGGCTCTTTGCACGTAAGCTTCCGCGTTCGGGTTAAAGCGGCTCAATTCTTTCAGATCTATTGAAAACGGCACTTTACACTGGATGTTTGCAGGGATTTTCCAAGGTAACAGTTAATAATGTACATCGATCCGAAGCCCCAACACGTAAACTGGAGAAAGGTTTTAAGATGTACGGTTTGTTATACATTCACAAATACGAAGGTGAGTTTTACTTTCTTTAAACTTTGTGGTTAACATTAGCTTTAGCTTATGCTAGTAGGCAATATTCTCTGACATTTTTCTAGTAAAAATCTGCTATTTAAGTATCTAACCATTTTGCATTCATTCTAATGGACAATGTTTTTACCTTATTTTCAAGTATATTATAAACACCAATAAACAATGTTTATTGGTGTTTAACGACAATAAACGCGGGGGCAGAGGGGATTTTACGGTTCAGGCTTTTTGCTTCCGAAGCATAACGAAGCACAACAACCCCATAGATTAATAGTAGAGCAGCTCTGGTGTCTAGAAAGTTCAGCTGACTGTTCAGGTTCAGAGTAGTTACTTTTAGAAAAATATGTCAGTGTTCGTTAAGGTCTCAGTGTTATTTCGTTTTATTAGTTTTGCATGCGGTGTTTACAACAGTGTGTACAGACGGATCAGTTGCTTGGCTGTCTGGCTCTGGTCTGCTCTCTCGTTCCCATTAACTTGCTCTTTCAGGCTGAATACAGAAGTGATTCTATGGAAATAACACAGGAGGCTCCTTTACCTACTTCTTTAGGCTGAAGAAGCTGATCGGAGTGAAGGCTGCAAACTTTGCTGTGCGGCCTTAGCTTTAACTGGTAGCGACAAATATTTACAAGCCACCATCTTCTTAATTCAGGATCGTTTGGAAATTCATGAAAACTTAAAATCTCATTATATTAGGAAGACAACAAAGTGCATAGTATTGTTTTATTTGCGTCTGAAATACGACTGTCTTTTCTAGCTGTCACAGTAACTGAAAGCGCAAAAAAATGAGCCGCATGCGGTTGTGACGTCAGAGCCTTATGTGCAAAGAGCCCATAGGTGCCTGCCATGCAAAGCATGGAGGCAGTGACTGACACTGCTCTCCCTATGCATTGCTATGGGCAGACCCCAATAATAAAGAGGCGTTCTATTGGGTGTAGAATAATAGGTGCCTGCCATGCAATGCATGGAGGCTTCGCAAGTCAGTCACTGCTCTCCCTATGCATTGCTATGGGCAGGCCCCAATAATAATACTGAAAATAGTCTGCTGAGCAGAGAACACACTATTTCCTGCAAATATAAATGGCTTTGTTGTGCTTTGAATGCTATCACTTCTGATAAGGCTATTCAAAATGAAATAGCCTTATTTCATCTTGAATAAATGAATGAACTATAGAAGCAGTTGTGAAATGAAAGAAAAACACCACTGAACATATTTTATCTCTAAAAGACAGACAGAACATGCATCAGTAACCATTAGTTGAACATGTAACAAATGTGGCCTTGATTAAAAAGGATAAACATACATTAGAAATCATTAAAAGTCTAATTTGAAGCTTCACAAGCCATGTATCTCTAAGGGAGAGCTGAGACACCCTGCGGAGAAAACCCATTTCGCCGCTTGTATCCGCGATCTCGTTCTTTTGGTCATGACCCATAGATGAGGGTGGGAACGTAGAACGACCGGTAAATTGAGAGCTTCACTTTTTGGCTCAGCTCTCTCTTCACCACGACGGACCGCTACAGCGCCCGTTTCACGGCAGACGCTGCCCCAATCCGCCTGTCGATCTCCCGCTCCCTTCTTCCCTCATTCGTGAACAAGATCCTGAGATACTTAAACTCCTCCACTTGAGGCAGGACATCCC
>CAEFZY010061062.1:0-65115 GCA_903066815.1 Brachyrhaphis roseni
CTGCAGCAGTTTGAGTCTAAAGAGACTCTGACTGGATCATGATGATGACCTCTGACCTCAAAGATTTCCCTCCTGTTCATTTTCTCATGTCTGTCATTCTGTGTCTGATATTGTTTGTCTCTTTGGATCAATAAAGATCCAGTTCAAGCTGGGCTCCATTTAGAGGCTTCATGGAGTTTTGATCTGAACTGGATTCAACTGGAAAGTTGATCTTTTTTTCTGTCTGGTTCATTTTCATCCTGGAACCAGAAATATTCAATAAGGTTCAATTCAACAGTTTCCAGGCTGCATATTTGCTTCATCCTGGTTCAGTTTCTGGATGTTTTCATCTTATTTCAGATGTTTTTTGCAGATATTTGGGTAATGAAGCTCATTTTCTCTGCAAACAGCTCAATGAGTCAGTGATGGTTTCTTCTATCAGAATGAAGATTTTCTTCATGATTTTAAATCAAATAGTTCAATTTCTGTTTTTCTGAAGGTCAAATCTAAAGCTTAATAAATGTAAAGTTTAATCTGCTGCAGCATTACCTTTGGTAGGAGTGGAAACACTTTTCAGAGACTTTCAGATGTGCTTTGAAGGATTTTCTCTGTTTTTCCTGCAGAACTTCATAGAACTGCTTCTCTCTCTAAATGTTGCCCTCAGTCAGAAAACTCTTTCCTCTAAACTAGATCTCAACTTCCTGATTCCTTCCTTCCTCTTCATTGCCACTTTTCTGCTTGGATTCATATTATTTCCATAGAAACCAAAGATAATAACCTCATACCTTAGTGAACATTTAGTATCAACATGACAAATTATAAAGTTACATTTCTTTGTGACATGACAAGTTCAGAATAAATGATTGTTTTGAAAACTTACAATTGGGATGTATTAATTAAATTGTGTTCAACAGTTTAAAGGAGATTAATTCAATTAGCTTTTTGTCCAAAGTTTCTGCTGACATGTTCATCCATTTTTCACCATTAATCAGGGGCAAAAATAACAGCTGCAGGAGAAACATTTTGAAACAGAAACAGAGAATGAACTATAAGAAAACCAAGATTTACCAACTCTGGTGGCAATGACAGTAAAAATAATAATTATAACTTTAACATTACTGCTAAAGAGGTCACTTGCAGTTTTGTATTTGTAAAAAATATTTTAAATCATGTATGATATTCTTTCCACTTGACAATTGTGTTGGTCTTTTAAGATTAAATATATATTTTTTTTGTGGTTGTAATGTGACAAAATATTGAGAAGTTGAAGGCATATGAATAGTTTTGTAAGCCACCTGTAAAACTCAGTGACCTTTTTTGTATTTTTGTTTATATTTTCTATGTAGTTGACTCAGATCTTCTTTAAGTAAAGATTTAAGGGATACTGGAATTGTTTTTATCAATTTGTTGTAAATCTTGAATTAAATTTCAAACAAAATTGTTAACATCGATGAAATGTTTAACAGATGTAGAAACAAAACCGGAAGCCTGGTGCATCACTCAGAGCCCAAAGGTCACCGTTTAGAAATAAGGCCACAACACGACCTGCGGTCCAATCCTCCTCCCGGCAGGAGGCGCTACAGCAGCGCTGCTTCCAGCCAGATCTCCTGCTAACAATGGCAGCCTCCTCGGAGTTGCAGCTGGACCAGCTCCCCTCGGACCCGCTGCTCCACGTCCTGTCCTACCTGAGCTTCAGAGACCTGGTCCAGTAGGTATCAGCACCAAGCAGACCGGAAGCGATAAGCGGACGTTGTTTTGTAGCTACAGCATGCTAGCGGCTAACAGCGGCTAGTTAACGCTCTAACTAGCTGCTGTTTTTGTTTTGATTTCAACTAAAATATGATGCATAACATTACTGTCAGCTGATCATAGCTTTTGAGTGCAGATGGAAAACTAAAATTAAAGCGTTCATGACCGCTAAGACGATAAAACGACTTTAAAAGGAAAGATAAAGATCTTGTTTACCATTAGCTTCCTGCTAACAGCTGTAGCTTGTGTATTTGGAGGGAAAGTGATGAATAAAACACTCCTGGGATGATGCAGGTTGGTGAACAGCATGTTAGAGAATATATAAAGTAAACAAGAAATGCACAATTCACTGCTATGTATCTGCTAACAGCTGATCAACACAGAACTTCACTAACATGAAGTAAACAAACCACCATCACTGGTCAGAAACAAACCAGTTTTATGCTATATTTTTTTTATGTTGCTAAAAAGCAGCTGAAGTCCAATTAGCTGTTTCTGTTAAAGTAGGGGTCTTCTACCTTCATGTAGTAAAATATGCAATTTATTCCTGTGAATTTGTGGTTTTGTTTACTATAAAAAGTTAATATATTAGTTGGTTTGATCTAGTCAGGGTTTAATTTCTGTCTGTATGCCTTTTTCTTTTAAACTCCTTGTTCTTTTATATTTTTAAAATACATTTTAAAATGTTTTATATTGTTACTATGTAAATGTTGATTTCTCAGTGGTAAATAATTTACTATTTTGTAATCATTTAATTTTTAAAGAATTAATCAGATTAAGATTAATCTTATGAGACGGGTTGCCAGTCCATCACAGACCTACAGAGTCATAACATTTTATATTTACCATGATGAAACTGTTAATATTAGTAATAAGTGAGGATCTGTAAGTTGTGTTTTTTTCAGACTTCGATAACCCCACCCTCTTTTGTTTGCAGCTGCAGCTACGTCAGCAAGAGGCTCAGTGATCTCTCCAAACACAACCCACTGTGGAAGCGTCACTGCTGCAAACACTGGCTGCTGACAGAGTAGGTCCACCTTCACTTCCTTCAGAACCAGTTTCAGCCACAGGAGCCTGAAGTGTGTGTGCCTGTGTGTGTGTGTGTGTGTGTGTGTGCGCAGTGTGGAGCGACTGCAGCGCGGCCTCTCCTGGTACGGCCTCTTTAAGCTCTACTTCGCCGATCTGGGTCGCTACATCCGGTACTACGCTGAGCTGAAGAACGCCTGGGAGCAGCTCAAGAGCTTCCTGCAGCAGAGATGTCCTCGCATGATCGTTTCCCTCAAAGGTAACCCGACCCACCGCTGCCCACAGCATGCTCCGCCCACCGCCGTGCTGATCGCTGTCTCTGTTGCAGACGGCGCCACGGAGGCAGAGCTAGATGACATCGAGGCACAGATCGGCTGTAAGCTTCCAGACGATTACCGCTGCTCCTACCGGATCCACAACGGCCAGAAGCTGGTGATCCCAGGGTGGGTGTCCAACCAGAGCTCGCGCCCCTCTGGTCGGCCCTCCCAGTTTAACCAGTATGTGTGTCTTCAGGCTGATGGGCAGCATGTCCCTGTCCAACCACTACCGCTCTGAGGTGCTGCTAGATGTGGAGACGGCGGCCGGCGGCTTCCAGCACAGGAAAGGGATGCGACGCTCGCTGCCGCTCACCTTCTGCTTCCATACCGGCCTCAGCCAGTATGTGGCGCTGGAGGACGCCGAGGGCCGCCGCCAGGGAGAGAGCTTCTACCCCTGCCCTGTCTGTACACTTCCTGTCTGCCTGTCCTTTCACAATAAAGCGTAGAGACGATTCTGACCGGGTTTGGTTCTGTTTTCCAGGACCAAACGGCTCAGGATCCGTCGGCCATCGACATGTTCATCACAGGTCAGCAGCTCACCGCTCCGGCTGGGAGGCGTCTGGACTTTGTTTACTCTCTCTTCCTGTCTCCAGGCTCCAGCTTCCTGGACTGGTTCAGCAGCTACGTCAACAACGTCGTCACAGGAGAGTTTCCCATCATCAAAGAGCAGATCTTCAGGTGAGTCTGTGATCCATTCAACGATAAACACTTAATGAATCATTAATAACTGTTATTATGAATTAAAGGAGAAAAACTATATTTGTAAATGCTCATTGTTCTTACAAGATAGTTTGAATGTTTAGTATAATAATTCCACTTTAAATATAGGTGAACAGAGTTGGCTTCTTACTCTTAATTAATGTATAATAAACCGTTATTAATGATTTATTTAGAAATTAATTATTAATGAACTATTTATTAGCCTCATTATAAAACAGAAGAGGTCAGTAGTAGTTCTGGTAGAAAGTGGACCCGTCTCTGTTTGGTCTGCAGGTATTCTCATGAGAAGGGCTGCATTGCGACCACCAGCGACATCTCCGTCTCCGTCTCTACCTCCTTCCTGCCGGAGCTGTCCTCCGTCCACCCGCCGCACTTCTTCTTCACGTACCGCATCAGGTAGCGTCACTGCAGCTCCACAGACCCGGGCCGGGTTCTGACGGCCTTCTAACTGGTCGACCCGTCCGTCTGTCTGTCTGCAGGATAGAGATGTCCAGAACCGCCTCGCCGGACGCAGCGTGTCAGCTGGACAGCCGCTACTGGAGAATCACCACCTCCGACGGAAACGTGGAGGAGGTTGCGGGTCCTGGGGTAGTCGGTAAGCTCTGCCCTCCTGCTGCACTCTGATTGGTCCAGCTGTGGCGCTGAGTGTGTCCTGTGTGTGTGCAGGGGAGTTCCCGGTCATGACGCCTGGCAAGGTGCACGAGTACGCCAGCTGCACCACCTTCTCCACGCCGTCAGAGTTCATGGAGGGTCACTACACCTTCCACAGACTAGGTGGCGCTCTGCTGCTTCTCACACACACACACACTCACATGCACACACAGTTTATTGGGATGATTGGTCTGATGTCTCTCTGTCTTCCAGCCAATAAGGAAGAGGTTTTCCAGGTGGCCATCCCTCGTTTCCACATGGTCTGTCCTCCCTACAGAGAGCCAGAGTCTCCATCTGTAAGACACTCCATCCCCGTCCCCCCATCTGTCTCCTCTTCCTTTAGTCTAGACCACCTGACGCTCTTCTTCTCTGCTTTTATTTCTGTGATCAGAAAGCTTCGACCAGCCACACGGCTCCCTACAGTGACGATGATGACAGCAGAGGAAGGTTTGGTGCTCTGAGAGGCATCAACATGTCCAGCCTAGACAGCTCGCGGTGTCCCAAGTTCACCTGAGACACCGCTAACGCTAACGGCTGCAGAGCCATGAACTGAAACTGAGTCACTTGAACTTCCAGTTGCCAAACTGCATCCGAGTAGGACAAGCTCTTTTCTTCTGTTTTAGTTTTTCTGATTGACCAGATTTAGGTTGAAGAAGAAGAAACGATGCTCCAGAGCTGCAGAGGTTTTTCATCTCATGTTACAAACCGACCTAAACATTCCTCAGCCTGCCAGGCAGCAGCCAGGGAAGCTTCTTCACATGTTTCCTGTTGTTTAGAGAACAGGTTTAATCTGCCATCTAGTGGATAAACCTGGGATTACAGCTTCATTTGTGTTCTTTTCTGAGATGTTTGATTTGTTACATAAATAAGAGTAAAAAGTTTAAAAACCTCAGTAGAAGTTAGATTTTCAGGTGAGAATCTGGGTCAGGACAGATTAAATAGGTGATTTTGATCTCTGTGATGATTTTGATGAGCTTTTGGGTTGGATTGTTGCTGCTGTCTATAAATCGTTCTGTTTGTTTTGGGTGAATGAAGAGTTGAGTTTTTGTTTGGGTTCAATAAAACAGATTGTGTGAATCTGAGTTCTGCTGTGACCTTATAGTTTATATGTTTCTGTTCTCTAATTTTCTTTGTGTGGGATTGTTGAAGGTTTTCTCTCCTCAACAGTTTTTCTTTGCGTTTTGCAGGATTTTATTTTATTCTGCTGCTGCTGTTTATTTCTTCTACAGTCGGATTCAGTAAAATGCTTTTACATTTTTCACCAGAAACATTCATCTCACGCCACAAAAAAGTTTTTATAGAAAATGGAGATTTTTCTAGTTTATTTAGTGTTAGTCATCATCCTCTTCCTCCAGCTCTTCATCCTCCATCCTCCTCCCCAGGCTCCTGCGCCTCCTCATCCCTCTGGTCTCCTTCCTCTCCTCAGGCTCCGGCTCCTTCCTCTCCTCCTCTTCCTCCTCCTCCCCAGGCAGCTCCTCCTCCTCGCGGGCGCTGCAGCGGCTGCAGTGCCTCCTGATGCCGCCCAGGACCTCTGAGCGGAACCAGCAGAAGGGGCAGGCGTAGCGGCCGGGCCGGTGGGCGGTGCGGGCGTGCTGCTGCAGCCGGCTGGGCAGGAAGAAGCTCTGGGGACAGGAGCTGCAGCGGTACGGCCGCTCCACCTCATGGTGGCGCTCTACGTGGGTCAGAACAAAACCTGCAGGCAGCAAAGTGAGAGGATGAGACGACCCGGTTCTGATCCAGAGGCTGAAACATCTGGAAAATTATCCAAGCTGGCTAACCTTTCAGTTTGCTCTTCCAGTTGCAGACAAGGCAGACGAAGCGGTGGGAGACGGAGCCCACCCACCGAGCCGCCACCTCCATCTCCTCCTTCATCAGCTCCTCACTCATCCCGGCGCCGTCCTCCTCCTCAGCCCGGCCCGTCTGCAGCTGCCGGCTCTTGGCCAGGGCGTGGCTGGCGTAGCTCTTGGGGATCTCGTGTCTGCGAACGATGTGGCTGACGGAGACGGAGCGCTGCCTGTGGCTCCAGCCGCAGATCTTACAGTGGAACAGAACGCCGTCGAACGTCAGAACGTACTGCTTCTCTTCCTCACTCTTCCTCTTCCCCTCCTCTTCCTCGTTCTTCCTCTTCCCGTCTTCCTCACTCTTCCTCTTGCTGTCCTCCTCGTTCTTCCTCTTCTCCTCCTCTTCCTCGTTCTTCCTCTTCCTGTCCTCCTCATTCTTCTTTATCTCCTCTTCCTCCTCACTCTTCATCTTCCCCTCCTCTTTCTCACCTTTCCTTTCAGCAGCTGCTTTCTCTCCATCTTCATCCTCACACTTCTTTTTACTTTCAGGGCTGTCCTCCTCCTCTTCATCACTGCTCCTCTTTCTTTTCAGACCCTCCAGGTTTTCTTCATCCTTCCCTCCTTCCACCTCCTCTGCTTCCTGTCCCTCCTCCCCTCTTCCTCCTCTTCCTCCCTCTTCCTCTTTCTCCACCATGCAGTGTCGGGTGATGATGTGTTTGTACAGCTTGCTGAAGTCCTTGCAGGTGTGGAAGCACTCGGAGCAGTGGAAGAGCCTCGCGCTGCTCTGGTACATCAGGATGTTGCCAAGGCGACCCACGGACACGTCATCCAGACAGGTGGGGTGTGACGCCGCCAGGTGGGCCAGCTGCTGGGCGTGGCTCTTGGACAGGTGGCCGCAGTGAGGACACCGAAGGTGGGCGGCCACCCCGCCGCCCGCCTCGCCCCGGGTGTGGATGAAGACGGACATGGTTGCTAGGAGACACCAGTAGAGAGGTATTATAACCACAAACTTCAATATTTAAGCAGAAATGACCAACACAGTTAAATTAAAGTCATTATTAGGATTAAATTAATTAATTCATAAGCAGGAGGTTTTGTTTTCAATCAGTGAGCACCTTAAAGTAACATCAGTCCATATATGGTTCTTCCTGTAACTTAAAAGAACTGATTTAATCATTTTGTAGCTGAATTACCTCCTTTTTTATGGTTTATGTTTATTTTTCCATTAAATGAATCCCGGTGATGTGACTACAGTGTAATAACGGTGCAGCACCAACGTAGCTAGGCTAAGCTAACATGGTAACAGCCGTTAAAAACATCCTTTAAACGCAGTTATTACCCACCTCTCCGCGCTGCTGCCTCTATTTGACTGCGTTGGACCAGTGAAACCAGTATAGAGGATTAGTTTTCACTGGTTTGAAGACAAATGTCAGTTTTCAACCCAAGAAGGGTTAACTGATGCGGTGCTGCGTTTACTTCCTGCGCAGCCAATCACAGAACAGAACTCAAACATCGCGAGATCTCCGACTTCTTCTTCTTCTATGGCAGCTTACAATCTTGGTGTATTACCGCCACCCACTGGACTGAGGTTTAACCACAAGTTTAACCCTTCTTACCTTCAATACCGTTGTTAATAACTTAATTAAATTCTCTCTTTAATTAAGAGAGAATTTATAAGTGCTTTAATTACACATATACATGTCTGGGTTTTACTTCTACATTACTACTTTAGGTTATTACCTGATATTATTAGCTTATTACATCTTTATGTGACACCAGTCTGATGTTACATTCAAAATTAAACAATTTTGAATAGAATTTCTCAAATTATAATTTGAATACTTTTATCTACTTTATTAAAGTTGGAGAAATGTAACAAGAGTGACCCACCTATCTCTGAGAATAGATTAAATATCTTTCTATTTCTTTTAGTCAAACTCAAATGAATAGAAAACAAGATGCCAAAAGCATAAAACCATTTTTAATTGGAAACAACAAACATTAAAATAATAAAAGCTGTTATGTAATGAACAGGAAGCAGTTTGTCTACAGCAGGATTTTGTGTTTTATTTGTGTTTTTTAGTCAGATGAAAAGTTTGAAGCTTGGAAAGAGATTGTAAAGAATCCAACATTATTTGGAGTTTAGATATGATCATAAATCAAATTAATCCATTATTTTAAAGACACAGTTTGTTTCTATTTCTGTAAACTTTTTTTGTGTCATTTCTGTCTTTGTTTTGCACAAACTGAGTTAGCTGTTACTAAATGGAGGCTTTTATTGTGGAGGGATGGAGGAGGAGAGAGAGCCAGAGGGAGGACTTGTGTTTTCATTCTGTCTTTACTTGGATTCACACACGGAGTGAGGTGAACATGCTCTGCTTTAAAGGTGAGACTTCGGTGTGTTTTGTTATGTTACTGACAGCACTGCGGCTAATAGAGGCAACAAAGTGCTGCTGCAGCGCTTTGAACTGCCGTTGCCATGGTTACCGCCATGATGCTCCTCATAGTCGCGTCGGTTCTGGTGGCGGTCGGTCTGTGGGTTCTTCTCTCTGCTGCGTGTCAGCCGCTCTGTGTGTGTTTAATGAGCGCTGGCCTGTCGAGGCAGGCCGAAACATCCCATTCAGCTTCTCACACACACACACACACACACACACACACACACACACACACACAGAGCGGCTGCAGCTGCACCAGGCAGAATCAACCTGGTTCTGCTCTAACTTTAGTCTGCTGGAGTTTTTGCCTGGTCTTCTGTTCGTCTTTCTGATCTTAGTTTTTTCTGTTTCTGAATCTGTTTTTGTTTCTGTTTTTTCCTCATTTTTTTTATTTTCCCTCCAGTTCATTACAGCATTTTATCCTCTTGATAAGCATAACTTTTCATCTTTGGTCCTCATGTATGAAGTTTTCTGCTTTTTCTGTCTCCTGCAAAAACAAAAAATCCTACAAAGTATTTTGGTCCAGTTTCTATTTCAGCTAATTATAGGAGTTTGATTTAGATACATTTTTCTTTAATATTAATGAAAAAGTTTCACTGGTAGATTATTGTACTTATAGGAAAGTGTCTTATAAGTGAATATTTTGCAGCTTTCTGTCTAATTGTAGTCATTTTGTATATTTTCATTCTCTAATGGATTTTCAGCAGCTGATCATTTAGTTCATCTTTAAGGTAATAATTTCTGCATCTACATTAAATGAAAGTTATTAAGGAAGTTTTTGGAGAAGAGGTCGAAGAAAAGCTAAGTTTCTAGTTAACTTAGATCATATTTGTCTGTTTTAGCTTCTGCAACAAGAGAACTGGGCAGCAAATGTGCATCCAGTGTCAGATCCTGTTACAGGAATGAACCTTTATTCAATCAGTTGAGTTTATTTGTACAGTGCAGTTCAGCAACATGGCCGTTCAAAGTGCTTTATATAATAAAAACACAAAAATAAAAAGTCATAAAAACAGCATATAATCCCGTTAAAATCCATCTTCTTGCAGGATGTTTTACTGTAATTTCCTGTTTTTATCAGTTTATCATTGAAGTCATGACTGAGTAGAAATGCACTCAGCTGTAATAAACCAGAAAAACAGAGTCTGACGTCCAGAAACTGGATTATTCTGTCAGTATGAGAGCAGACAGAACCGACTGATGGACCCAGTCCAGTTCCTGTCAGTCAAACGATCCAATCAGCCAATAATCAAACCAAAGTGACGTGAACTCGTCTGTTTCTCTGTTTGGTTTCTGTTCTGCTGCTCTGGGATGATTTAACGTTCTCCTGGAGGAGCGTCTTCCACCTCTCTGCTGCTCCACTTGTTTACTCTTCAGTGTCATTAAAAAATCACCTCACAGATCCTCAGTTTTCACTTTCAGGTTTAATCCTGATGGATTTTCATGCAACAGCAAGCTCAGCGTTTTGTCTTTGAGCTGTTTTTACACGTCTGAGGACGTTTTTCTGCTCATATTTGCTGCGTTTTGAGCTACAGAGTTGAAGTTTTTCTGTATTTGTGACAGTAAACTGAGCCTTTCTGACGAAATTGGTAAATAAAAACCTGATTTTTATTGATAAACATCCAGCAAAACATATTTAATTTAGCTTCTTGTTTCTGTGTTTGTCCATCATTGATGAAACGTGATGAGAAAGTTCAGTTTCCAGTAGCAGTCAGTGCTGCAGGACGCCTCAGACTGATGGTATCATGTTAACGGCTCAACATTTGTTCCACATTAGCGTCCTGATGACATCATCAGCTGCTAATCCACATCCTTTGCTTTTGCTGTTTGGTTGTTTAGGAAGATGCTGGAGTAGGGGATATGATCTGTGTCTTTATTTATATGTACTGTTTCTGCTTTAGTTGAATTGTTTTGTTTCTGCTGTAAAAACTAAACTTACTTTAGTCGTATTTAGTTCAGTAACTGTTTGACTAAACGGCTGATAGATGTTTTCAGGGTCTATTTTCAGCGGAGGATTAATCCATGTGTGAACTTGTCCTCCTGTCAGTCGTTGTTTTGATGCTCTTCTTTTCTCCAGAGGAAAGCGGCTGCATGTCAGCTGCTCTAAGCTGCAGCTCACCTGGCAGATTCCGCCTTCTGGTTTCTGGAGGGTCAGAAATGAGCCGGGAACATGTGGAGGTAGAAACCTGTTGACTCTGACCATCTGCAGACCTGGATAATCCCTGTTAGCAGATTAAACCTGCAGAGCGCAGGCAGAGCGGAGGAGACGAAGGTTTGGGATGTTTGGTTTGTTCTGTGAAGGAATGAGAAGAAGCTGCAGAGTTTCACTCTAAATCTGGACGTTTTTTGGTTGTTTTTTATCTGGAAATGTTGCCAGACATCTGGGAATCCTTCTTTTAATCTGAAAAACCTGAATTTATTTTCACTGTCGTGGGAAAGACTTTGATGAACTTTCTGGATTTACTCTGAAGAATCTCCTTTGGCCCATTTTCAGCTTCAACTGCAGAATTAAAAGATTGCTGCATGCAGGACGACCGATTACTATCCTGAAGATTATGAGAGTTAAAGGCTTTTAATTTGAAATGCTACAGTTTTACAATTGATGTTTTTCTTCAATTTAAGTGGGAGAAATAAAAGTCTTTCTCCTGTTTTTGGAAACATTATTTCATGCGTTGCTAAGCTAACAGTGGATCTAGTTTGGTTCTAATATTATGAGACGTTTCATGAATCAGGGTTCGTTCACCATCTAGCCAATCAGACAGGATGATTTCTTACGTTGACTGTCTGGGCGGTGAGGGGGCGGGGCCTGGAGCATCATCACACTGCTGGAACGGGGGACCCGACGAAGAGCGCGATGAGCTTCTTCCACGCAAGATGGCCGCCCTGCAGCCGAAAACAGAGGGCAGCCTGAGGCGGCGCCTGCTCAGCGCCAAGATCTACCAGCAGCAGAGCGCCATGTTGGGGCTGAACGCCAGGCCGGCGTCGCCTTCAGGTGACAGGAAGCCCCTCCCACCTCACCTTCAGGGAAACCCCTGGCACCTCCCACCGCGGCAGCATGTTCACCCCTCCCTCCCACTGGAGGCTCATGGGAAACTCTTCTTCTCTCCTGAGTTATGTGGGAAGACTCAGACCTCGCCCCTGCAGGTGCCGCGCCCCTCTTGCCCCATCCTCAGCCATCGGCGCCGGACCAGTTCCTGCCCCCCGTCCCCAGAGCCCCGCCCCGGCTACGCCCTTCCTGCCCCCAACCTGTTGAGCGTCACAAACCCTCCAAAGGAACCAGCGGTGCCACCGCAGTACCGCTACCAGCCCACCAAGAGGCGCAAGACCAGATTTCTTTGGTTTCGACGTCGCCAGGGGAAAGGCTCAAAGCAGGAAGCCTTGTCGACCACACCGCTTCTCCAGAAAGGTACGGCTCTCAGCCTGGACAATGTTCCCATCTTACACCAGTTAGAGGAACCAGTATACTGTAATATAACATTCAGTACTTATTCTGGTTTCAGTTCACTGGATGTGACTACTTCTGCTAGCATTGGTGATCAGGAACGAATCTCTATGGTCTGAATTGTTCTTTATCCAGTGTAAAGTTGTCCCAGTTTGGTCCCAACCAGCAAACCTTTTGGTCTTGGTTTGGTTCTGGATGTCTTGGTTTGGTTCTGGAGGCCCCTGATGGAGGGGCCACGATGCTTCAGTAGCCTCTCCATCTTTGGGTTTGGGTTTCATCTCAGGATCGTCTCATGACAGTACCTCACTTACCTACTTCAGTGGGAAATCTGAACCTTGAAAGCTTGAAATTTTATTTTAAAGTTTGCTACATTATCATGATTACAGCAATGGCCTTGAAAACAGTCTCACATTGGTTTGGTCTCAGATTGGTTGCTGCCTTCCTCAAAGTCTTGGTCTTTGGCCAACTGGTCTTGACTACCAGTACTTGTCTAACCTCTTTTTCCCTCGGTTCGGATCGTTTGGTAGAAGATAACTTCATACTGAACAGTCACAGCAACTTTGACAACCTGTGTTTGCATGACCTCATCCTGAAACATTTGGTATAAACTCACCAAACGTCTTGACATCAGCAAAACATCTGACCTGAATCTGTTTGGTCTTCACAATGACCCAATAAAGATTCAGTTTTACTCCAATTTAGAAAAGTTGAGATGGTCTTCCACAAAGTACATTTAACTTTGACCTTTTTCCCCTATTTTTTCCCATTGATTCTTTTCTTTTGGGTAAACATCTGTTGGCTCACAGAGACACTTTAGGCTGACAGTCAGGTAGACTCCTTTTGATTTGGGACCAAAACTGCAACATTTGTTCCGTCTCCAGCTGCTGTGGTTCTCTTCCTCTCTGCTCTGAGTCAAACCAACCAAACCCTTTGAGCAACTTGTTCCCCTCCTCGCCTGTAGGGGCGCTGCACCAAGAACCACTGAAAGAAACAACATTTTCACCTCTGGATGTCCCTGGTGGAGGGAACATCCAGAGGTTGTCTGGATGTGTGAACTTCCTTCTCAACAAAATGGAAACAGAAATGGAGGCATAAGATTTTAGTGGTTGGAGGATTTTCTCTTTTGACCACCAGCCATTTCTGCTGCTAGCACGTTTGCTTTGGTTGAGTTTACCCAGAATGCCCTGCGCTGTAGCACGTTTCCTGCTTTTGGAGCGGTCTGCGGTCCACTTGGTGTTCACATATTGAACCACACAGAGTTCACTTCAAGCCAACGATTACCTATTCAAAGCAAGAGTCTATGTAGAAGAAACACTGGCTGCAGTTCTTACAGTTTTCTGTTATTCAAACTGTTTAAAGTCATGAATATTTGATGCTGTTTCTCCCCAGCAGAGCAGATCGAGGTTCTTTAAATCAGGATTATCTGGGTTTTCCTCCGTTTGGCCCCAACAGGCCTTTTACTTTCTGTGTCTCAGCAGGAATCTCTGCTTCATTATTGATCACATGATCAGTGTTGACACTAAACTGCATCAAGTCTGCTGAAGGTTGGCTCCTGAAATGTGTTGTGAGTCTGTGTTTCCTAGTTTCTTCATATTTGGGTCAGAACCTGTAGCTCTGTGAACGTCTCTCTCTCTCTCTCTTTCATCATCTGATCAATAATGCATCACAGATCCTTTTCTTCTCAGATAACTCGTAGCACAACCAGCTCCCTGTTTCTCCTAATGACCTCCTCTGTGTGTAATCTGCTCTGTGTGTATTTGTGTACATGGATTAGCAGCAGCTCCATATGCTAAGCTAAAGGCTAATTCCTGTTCCAGCAGATGAGCGGCCCGTATGGCTGCAGCAGCTGCTGCCTGGCAGCTTCACCTCCGTCACCATGTTGACACTGGAAAAACTCATTTCTCCCTAAAATCTCACTGCTGTCGTACTTTTCTACTTTTGAATCAATCCTTGCAGAATTGATCCAATTAAACCACTTTATGGATTTTAGAGCTTAAGCAGCTGGTTAACCGTTTGGTCTTTGTGTTAAAGTCATTCTGACAGGAAACTTTTAATTTATAATCACAATAAAAATCATTAACAACATGATTTTTTTACATAGGAAAATGTAAAGTGAAACACAAAGTATTTGTGTTTTTATAACCAAGTTTTAATAAAAGGTGAAACCAGGAGACTTTTCTGCACCCAAATCAGCTTTTATTCTTTCATAAACTTGACTAAATATATCAAATGTTTTGAAACAAAGGGACCTAAATCCTCTTATTATTACTGAAATAAATTTATTCAATTGAACCCAAAAGAAAACTCGAAACTTTCCTTTTTAAAACAGCAAAAAGCAAAATCTGCTACAATGTATTAGAGCCACTGGAGAAAATTAAGTAGTAAATTTTTGCCTAAAAACAACAATTTTGAGAGGAATTTCAAAAATTTTCTTCAAAAAACTTTACTAATCTCTAAATTTCTCCATTTTCTGTCTGATGCTCTGTCATAAAAAAATCCCTTTCAGGTTTTAGATTTATAATAAATATCAGGCTTTTATGTTTTTGCTTGATTATAGGTTGTAGGTTTTGTTTTTTGGCCGATTACTTTTGAATCTACAACTTTGGCCCACATGACCAAACGTTTGATCATCTTTATTTATTCCTGCTGCGTGTTAAAAGTGATCCGATCCATTTGGAGGAACGTTGGAACTGTTCTGATCTAAAATCTGATTTATCCAACATGTTTATTGACCATTTTAATATATTTTGTAATATGTGAACCAAACATAATTCTGTCACTTTTAACGTCTTTATGAAACTTAGAAATGTAAATAATTGATTTTTCTGTATTTCCTGGCTTTCTGACGGTTCTGATTGAGTCTCTTGGTACCAAATATAGCAGTGAGATAATTTGCCCTACTTGGTGTCTAATTATTGAAACTAATTACAACAGAGGAGAGATGGCCGTCAGCCTTGAACACTGTAATTAGCTGCTCCACATTGTCGACACATTTACCAACTGGAACTGTCCCAGTTTGGCACTGGTGATGGAGGTGAACCCAATTAACCACTAAACTAATTATGAAGGACGGAGCTGAAGGACGGTTCAGCTGCTGGTCCAACATTCAGAGTATAAAGTTTTTATTTCAGAACCTTAAAGTCCAGTTTGGTTTCTGCTTCACCATCAGCTGATGATTCTCCCAGAACAGGAAACACGAAACCAGTTAGAGGAAAATATTTCTCCTCTTCAGAGACTTACACTGGAAAACGTTACACTAAGACGATACAAAGGAGACATGAACCACCTGAACTAAACCAGAAAATGTTGCATTAACTATTTTATAGAATCTAAATATTCCCAATAAACATGTTTAGACTTGGATTGAAAAAGGCATTAAAGCAACACAAACCCTATAAACATCCAGCTGCTTTAAGATCTTCAAAGTGACAGAATAAAACATGAAGGATTCATAAAATGAGACATAATGAGGCTTTTATTACGCAGCCGATGCAGAACTCGGCTCATTATTTTCTGGATTTTTCCTCTAAACCCTGCGGATGGATTGTCCTCCCAGCGACACCAGAACACAGAGAATAAAAGATAAAACGTTTCACATCAGGCCCACAGACACCCACTTCCCCTTCATCTTCAAAGCAACACGTTCCTGCAGCGTCTGCAGGTAACCTTCATCACCTGGTGACTCCTGAAGGGCGCCTGAGCGCCGGCGTCCTGCCAGCGTGGCAGGTGTGTGTGGAAGAGAGAGAGGGAGGAAGAGGCTGGGGGCGAACGAGAGAGAGAGAGAGAGGAGTGGGAGGAGAGCGGCGTCGCAGCGAGCGGAGCTGCATTACTGCAGCCGCAGGAGTGTGTGTGAGTGTGTGTGTGAGGCTGTGTGGCGTCGTCATGGTTCTGATCGGAGCGACTATCAAATCCGTCCTCAGATTCCTCACCAGGACCTCAGGTAGGATACGCAGCCATGATGATGATGATGATGATGATGATGATGAGCAGAAACTGGGTCAGTCAGGATCAATACATATCAGTTATGGATCTTTGAAGATGACCTGATATCATCCTGGTCTGTGATTGGCTGTCGGGTTTTTGCATCGAGCCAAACATAGTTGAGGTCGGCAGTTTGATTTGGGTTCAGATGTCTTTGTCTTATGAACTAAGAGAGACTGACAGGTGATTGATTGATTGATTGATTGATTGATTGATCGGCAAATCGGTTTATTGCTTGGTTCTCCTCATCCAATCAGAACTTCACTTTTTATGTTGGTATGTTTGGAAACATTTCATCTGCTGTGCTGGGAGAACTGGACCTTCAGGAGATGTTCTGGACAGTACCAGAGGTTTTAATGGTTCCCAGTAGAAACGAGGCTATTGATCCATGATGACCCAATATTTGAACGTTTTAATTGGTAATAACTATATTGTTTCTGGAATAGACACTTTATTAAGTTCTTGACCAACATTTTTACCTTTTTACTCCTGATGTCTTTACATGGATCCATAAAAACCCTGAACCTCGACTATATTTGGTAAAATGACTATATTTGGTAAAATGTTTGTTTTCTTGTTAAAGTGTCTCATAAAATGCAGCAGAACTTCTGGTCTTGTGTTTTGAGGATCTAAAACGTCAATAAATCCAAACTGAAACCTCAAACATTTCTAACATGGCAGATCTATGATAGAAACATGATTACTTGCTAAGCTACATGGCAATGGGGCATTTTCACTTCTCCATAATGTGATATTTGATTTTATCTTTCTAACCTTACTTACTTACAAAGTGTATAAACGTTAATCTGAAAACCCATGAATTCACCTGACGGCGTTTCTCCATCACCGTTCGTTCCTCATCAAAAGATTTACAATAAAATTAAAAGTTTAGTTTTCATCTTGTCTTTACAGTGAAATCAAATAAATAAAATTGTCAAGCTGTGATTGTTTTGGCGTCCATCATGGCAGAGTGAACCGCTTTCTGAAGTGTGTGACATCACATGTCAAAGGTCAATACTTGGTTTCGCAGAGTCAGACTTCCTGTGTCGTCTCCAGACGAACAGAGACGTTTTCTGGACTGAATGCAGAAGTTGGTTTGTTGTCTTTATGGACGATAAATCTTGTTTTACACGCGTTTGATTATTCAGTATTTGTTCTCTCCTGATTGAGTTTATTCATGTTGCAAATAAAACCAAAATGTTTCAGGAGTTTAGAATCTTGTGACCATTTAAATGGTCGTCTGTTTTTATGTGCCGTCGTTCTGGCTCCGAGTTGAATGGGACATCTGTCCGCACATCTGTCCACTGAATCCCCCTGGAAGTCAGACGGCCTTTCCTTCAAATTAAAAGCCCCTGAAGCAGAGAACCAGGGTCACCTTGACGGCTGCTGAGAGCTGCAGCTTCCATCATCAACCGTCTCGGTGTGAGGAAATCTGCTGAAATCAGATTAAACACAGAAAGCCTCACGCTGATTATTCTGTCTCTGTCTTTGTCTTTGCAGCAGGGGACAGGGACAGCAAATGGTCCGTTCACTACAGTACCCAGAAGCCTCCACAGGGTCTGCGCTTCATTCCTGGGAAACGGCGGTCGGGCAGCGCTGATGACCTGCGAGGTGAGATGAATACGGCTGCAGTCTGACCAGATGGAGAGGAGAGACGAGAAAAAGAACAAAGACAGAGAAAGAGACAAAACGACAGACTGTTGGTTGAAGATAAAGGAGTTTCTGTCTCACAGTTTAGAGCAGAAGGATTTATAAAACCATTAAATATGTATTAAAATCAACTAAAGTCCAACTAAAACAGAAACTGATCTTAAGAAAGTCTCCTTTCTCCTTTGAATTAAAATAAAATGTTTTTCTGCTTTACAGCCCAGAGAAATAAATTGATCGGTTGTAGTTTTCTCTTCCCTGGAAGCTTTCAATCAATTTTATGATCTTTAAATGAAAAGGTATTGATCTGCAGACATGTGAGTGAGAAAATGAGTGTTGCAGTTGGACTGCAGTGGCGCTCTGCTGCAGCACTGCTCTGCTGCAGACTGCATCACAGTAGCTGCAGCACTGCTCTGCTGCAGACTGCATCGCAGCAGCTGCAGCACTGCTCCTCTTCACAGCCAGCGGTGGCAGATCTATCTGCTGATTGGCTCTTCCTTTTCTTTCTATCTGTCCACAGCTTACAATGGGCTGACTCAGCATGACTGCTTCAAGCCCCGCCCCCCAAGTCCCACCTTTGCTCCACTGTGCGGTCTGGACCAATCAGAGGGCGGCTCTCGCAGAGGCTGGCGGAGCAGAGGCAGAGCGATGGTGAGATGGTGTCAGTGACTCATGAATATTAATGAGGCTGAAACGACCGCAGGGAAACGGCGGCCTAATGAGTCATGAAGCGATGACTACACACTGCAGATTATAATCCTGCAGGGATTATTTCATATGAAGCCTCATAAACAGAAACACATCCATTAGTGATTCATCCAGAGACTTCAGGTCCGGTTCGTTAGGATTCTGTTATCAGTTACATCAGGACTCATTCTGGTTCTGATTTGACATTATTTCATTTTAAAGGTTTGAAATCTTAATTAACCCTTAATTTACTCTGCAGCTATGAAGATGTTTGTCTTCTGCTGCCACCTGCTGGTCAAACTCAGGCATTGCCACTGTTCTTCCACCATCATAACTCTAATCATTTTTGTTTTGTCCTCTTTCTCTCACTCATCTTTCCTCTCAGAGGTCCAGAGTCTTGGACTTTTTCTCTCAGTCTTGTTTTTCAGTTTGTTTCAAGTTTTCATTTTGGAGGAGAAAGGTAAACAGAGACTAAAGTTAGTTTAGATAGTCACCTGTAACCTTTAGCTCCCTGCTAGTCGACATTTAAACCCTGAAGCATAAAACTGGATTTAAACTGTTCCTAGTTGATCTTATGTTTAAATTAAACCTTGTTTCTTTCAGTCTTCAGTGTCATCAGATGAAGACGAGAAGTTCTTCCTCCCCAACACGCGACCCATGACCCCACTGGTCCTGAATCCCATCAGTCTCACTTCCTGCTGGGATGATGAATCCGACACGGAGCCTCTTCAGCGCCTTCCAACGCCGGAGGAGAAGATGAGGCAGCAGGCGGAGGCCGTTGCAGCTGATGTTGTTCCCATCAACGTAACGGGTACAAAGACCAGAACCAAGAATACTGTTGGTCAATTAGCAACCAGTTCAGAAAAAATTTTTGCTTTTTGTTATGATCATTCGCCACTTCAGCTTCATCATTTATTTCTTAGACCAAAGCGAAGATGAAGTTGGAATGAGAACTGTAAAATAATTTTTCAAAAGTTTATATAAAAAGATCTGGGATCTTCAACCAAACTGAAGATTTTTTATTCTAAACCAAAGTTGGTTATTCTTGAGTCCTAAAAACAACAAGTAGTTCATCATTTTAAAGGGAAAGAAGCAGCTGTCCTGTAATAGTTTGATTTATTCAGTGTAACAAATTATTTTGATTTGTTTGTAATTTGTTGCCTAAACTCCAAAGATGGATTAATTTGTAATTTGTTGTTTATTTGCCTTTAAGGTGAGAGTTTTGACCGACAGGCCAGTTTTCGGAGAACAATCTCTAATAGCGACTCATTAAATCGAAGACCTCATAAACTGAGCCGCCGTAAAACCGTTTCTTCGATATCAGACGATGTCATCCCCAAGCCGTCGGTTCCAGTGAATCTGCCTGGCCAGTACTCAACAGTGGGTCGACTTCCTTCCTCATCCTCCTCCTCACATCAGCAGAAGAGCATGGAGGAGAGTGAAAGGGACAGAAAGGAGGGACCGTCTACCTCCAGGAGAATCAGAGCCCCAAAGGGTGAGGGCATGTCCAGCCTCATGACCTCCCTCACCTCCTCACCAAATGTTGGCAAGCAGTCCAACTCTTGTCACTCATCTTCCTCTGAGATCGACAGCCTCCCCCGTATTCCCACCAACTCCTCTCTGAGTTCAGAGGTCAGCTTGAACAGCACCACCTACAGGACACTCAGTGCTTCCTCATCTTACAGCCAGGTCAGTCCAAGAAAAGTAGTGCCACACTGAATTAACCACAGCCAAGTTAAAGATTGTCTCTTTTCTTGTCGTTTTCTCTGCAGTCACAGGATCAGCAAGGTTTCCCAAGTGATTTCCAGCCATTGTTGCCCTACGACCCCAATGCCAGAGTCATACCCCAGTCTCCTTCTTCCTCATCGTCTTGTTTTCCTTCTTCTCCTGTCAACTCCTGCATCTCTGACACCCCCAGCCAGTTGCAGTCGGAGTGGTCTTATCCCAGTGATAGGCCTTTAAATGTCGGATCCTCTCTCTACCTCTCCTCTTCAAGCATCGCTGATTCTGTGTCTCAGTTTAGTTACCATGCTCTGGCTGATGAGACCATGACCCAACAAAATACCCAGAACTTCTCTGATGGTGACTCCTGTAGTGGGGAAAGCTGGAGCTACAGACCTCTTTCTCCTACCTCCAGCATCCACAGCGGTTTCACCCAGGACACAAGATGTGTCTCTGAAGAAGGCTGGAACTGTGAACCCCTTCTTTCTTCTGGTCGCTCCACCCCTCTCTGCATTGACAACACCTCCCTTTGTTCAGAGAAGATGTCTTCATCTCCCTTGCTGAACCGGGAGAAAAGGAAGTCCAGCACTTCAGCGTTCTACTCTCGCTCTATGACACGCAGCATCTCCCTACGCAAGTCCAAGCGCCCGCCCCCCCCACCGCTGCGCTCCGACTCCTTGAGGCGTCGGCCAGGTCGCAGCAAAGCCTCTCGTTCAACAACAAGCCCACGTCCTGACCGGAGTCCCCGTGTGGATCGCAGCACCTTGCATACACCTAAATCATCTCCTCAGACCTTCCCTGACCCCTGGGTGCCCCGGAGTAATGCAAAACGACGTCAGAGTGGTCTGAACTGTGGGACGGTCACAACCTTTGAACCTTTAAGTCCAAACTCCCAAAAGGCAGCTACCACTGACTCCGACCCAATGAGCCCCAAACACTGCCAAGCGTTTAACCCTGGATATCCAAGTTCAGAGGATAAAGACCTGAAACTCTCTCTCAACCATCCACTCGACTCCTCTGTTGCTGGGCTTCAGCGCCTTGCTTCTCCATCCAGTGGTTACTCCAGCCAGTCTAACACCCCCAGTCCTGGAACTCCAGTCTCTTCACCCCACAATCCTTCCTCTCCTCTTACAGCAAGTCCAGGAGCATTTTCCCTTCCTCCAACCTCCCCTTTCTTTACTCCATGCTCTTCAACCTCACCATTTCCCCCCACAGCCTCTTCTCTCCCCAGGACCAGGTCTCGAGGAAAAGGGAAGCCAAAGCCTCCAGTGCCACAGAGGAAGTCATCACTTCTCTCTTCCTCATTTTCCTCCATCTCCTCTCTCTCCTCCTACACCTCATCTGACTCCTTAGCCAGGCAATCACTTCTCACTAGAATCCCTCCTCCACCTCCTCCACTTCCTCAGTCCACTCCCCCTGCTTCCAAGTTCTGCTCTCCAACTCCTGATCTTCTTCCTCCTCCTCCTCCTCCTCCACTCCCACAGTCCACTTTTCCAGTCCCTGAGTTTTGCCTTCATGCTTCTTGTCTTTCATATCCTCCTCCTCCACCACCTCCTCCTCTCCCACAGTCGTCTCCTACATTCCCTGGGTTCCGCCTCCCTGTATCTCCAGCTATCACTTCTATCCCTCCACCTCCTGTACAGTCTTCCTCTTCTTATCCTCCTTCACCACTTATAACTCCTTCAAAGCCTGAATTTGGCCTCCATGTTCCTCCGTCTCTTACCAAGCCTCCTCCACTTCCCAGTGGTCTCCCTGCTCTATCTCTACCTCCTCCTCCTCCTCCTCCTCCCCCTATCCCGACCCGGCCTCCTCCTCCTCCCTACTCCTATGCTGTGAGGCAGACTTTGCATCACTCTGTGGCCTCGACAGTACCAGTACCACTCTGCCAACCTTCTCAACCATCTTTTGAATTATCTGATATAGCCGACTCTCCTCCTCTGCCACCTTCACCTCCACCACCTTCTCTCCCTGAACCCTCCTCCTTTTCTTTTCTCCCATCAAGTCCGTGCACATCTCCAAGGCCCCACTCTCATCTGATCACCGCTCAAGCTTTGCAGCGTGTCAAACTCCGCTCGGTCAAACACCAGGCAGTACTGCAAGCCGAACATGACCCAACTGACAGGGAAGAGACTCATCAGGACTGTGATGCTGATGCAGAGGTGTCTGGAGCAAAACAGGCTGCCTGTAACACAAATCCAGTAATAGTCAGTACTGAAGTAAAACAGTCAGAACTTTATTTCAAAGACCCAATAAAAAGTGAGAGTGGGATTTCCACCGCAGAGTCAGGCGAAGCAAAGATTCAAAGACAACAAAGCGGCTCAGTTAGCCAGAAAGACCATGATGTTAAGATTAGCAAAGAAATCACACAATATGTCCGAGTCAATGGGCAACAGAACAAAGATTCTGACATGTGTCCTGTGGGGAGTGTAAATGTCTCCAGTCCTGACTGTCCATGGGTAAAAATGTGTCCTGTTGATGATGACACATATTGTATGAATAATAATATCCAGAATCCTCCATTAGAACAACCTTCCTCAGAAGCAGACTTTGCAAAGCTTATAAAATGTTTGACAGAAAAGAAGACCAACGTAACAGAAAAGATAAACGAATATGAAAGAAATGAAAATAATAAATCAGAAATACAAAATAAGACTGATGTAAAAAACAATAATAAGGATCTTTGGTCAAGCAGCCCAAGGAAGCTGTACTCCCCAGAGAAACCTGTTCCCCCTAAGAAGCCTGATCTTGGCATTCTGGGTCCCTTGACATCCCCAAAGCCTAGAAGACCAGGAGGACCCAGTAGCCCTGGGCGTGTCACAGAGTCCTCCCCTAGACGTAACGCTTCAGACTCCTTTAACACTCAGTCACCTGCCAGTTCTCCTCAAAGGCAGAAGCCACAGATTTTCCACAAGAATCCAGATCCTTCCTCTCCCAAAACAGCAAAACCAGCTTTTGCATCCAAACACACTGGAGAGAAACTCAAAGGAACTTCAGCAACCGGTGATACTTTAGAAACTCAGACCACAATGGAAACCAGAAGCACCTTAGAAACTAGAGCTGGTAATACTTACAACAAATCCTGCAGCTCATCACAAATGGTTGATGTCTATGAGACCCATCACTCTTCAGGGTCCTCAGTAATGGGGATGGGTCCCTCAGGAGTCCGTAAAGCCACTTCTACCTGGACAGGAGCAACTCAAACTGGGGTGGCTGAGCCTGGGATCATTGGGACAAGGCAGCAGGATGAGGAGATAACCAACCACAGGAGGTTTATGAAGTCCTCACTTGCTGAAGATGAAGATGAGGAGGAGGAAGGTAGACTGGAAGAGAAGGAGAGGAAGAAAACAGTCATGATGATGATGATGACGTCATCCAACAAAAAAGGTAAATCCAGGAGGGTGAGAAAGAGGCGGCCGGGCCGACAGTTGTTGATGATGTCCCCAAAAATGGAGCCCTCTCCCTCATCGTCATCATCCTCCTCCTCCTCTTCTTCATCATCTTCATCATCATCATCAGAAGATGAACCAGATGTGATAAAAGAAAGGATCAACAGGCGAAGGAAATTCAAAATGTGCAACCCAGAGACGAGTGACTCTGAAAGCTCGTACACTCTGATTGGTCAGAGCAGGATTTCCCTCAGCAGTTTGCTGTCAACTGAGAGCCTGCAGGGGGCGCTATCACTGCCAGACCTCCTGATCAAAGAACCAGATGAAGAGGAGGAGGAACCAGGAAAGGAAGATCCCAAGCAGAAAGATGATGAGACCAAGGAGGCCAGCAGGTCTTCAGATGGTGAGTTGCAGACATTTTGGTTACAGTAACGACGAGGCGATGATGGACTCTTCAGGTTGTTCTCATCAGAGCCGTGAGAAGTTGAGCTTTTCTGATTGGAGTAATGAATTTATAGAATTATGACCATAATTTCTGTGTCCATTTATCAACTTGTCCTGTTTGGACATGTGGATTTGACAAAAACATTTGTGTAGAATCCCATGATCAACTCAACCTGGAAGCTATTCAGCTGCCTTTTGTTTTGATTTTCAAAATTCTGTCTAGTTCTGACGGTTTTTCTTAAATGATACACTGTTGGAAAACTTGGAGATCAACTGGTTGTTCTTATCAAGTCTATTTTAGTCTTAATAAAAGAGAATTGATAATAATTTGTTTTTCAGACGATGTGTTCGTCAACGTTTCGGCGGATCAGATGTTGGTTTCTGGTCGTCCTCGAACTACAGAGGATCTGTTCACCATCATCCACAGGTAGTCTTCAGTTGATACTGAGTTCTGGTGTTCTAACAACCGACAATGCACATCCTCACATCTGCTTGATCCCTTCCTCTGCCTCTGGAGCAGTGCAGTATGGGAAGGCACCGCATGAACGTGTTGATAATCAGGTTGCAGGTAAACCTTTGAACTGGGCAGTAAATATGTAGATGGTGCAGTTCCAAGTCCTGATTCCTGTAACCTAGCACTGTAAAGTGAAATCAACCCTTGTTACCTAAATATTTGCAGCTATAACCTCTATCCTTGGAGGTCCATCTGTCTCCTATCTTGTTTCCTTGCTGCCTTCATTCCCTCTGACCCTCCAGTTAGGTTTCAACAGCTTTCCTCCCACTGACCTGTCCCTTTAAATCTGATTGGCTGAAGCAGGTTAAACTCATTAAGAGGCACTTGATGTGATTTGGTGTGTTTGGTCCAGTTGCAGCTGTGAAAAGTACTTGGCCAAATCAAAAACTTCTCAAACTGACCAGACCCAAGGCTCTAACTGGTACTTCTTGTCTAATTTTCTCAGATCGAAGCGAAAGATGCTTGGAAGAAGAGACTTTGGAGAAGTCCCTCTGTCCTCCTCTTCGTCCTCCTCCTCTTCCCCTCTGGAGAGTCCCACTGAGCCCCACCTGACCCGGGCAGCAGGGTTCAGGAACCCCAGGTCAGCCAGAAGTGAGAGTTTCAAGGCTCTCCTGCTGAGGAAGGGCAGTCGAGTCGAGGCGTCTTCCAGGATCTCGGCGGTGGAGCGCCTTTGTGTCGGTCAGTTTCCGCCTCCTGCTGACCCTCAGAAGACGCCTCCTCCTCCCCTGACCTCTGACCCATTGGATGATGGGAGGTCCAGCAGCTTTATCCCTCCTTTATCTCCCTGTGCGCTCTCCATGATGTTTGGCTGGAGGCGCCAGGATCTGATGCTGCTCACCTCTTCCTCGCCTGTCCTCGTCTTCTCCTCCTCTCACATGCGACCTCGCTCCCTCACTCCCCCCTGCTCCAGCAGCCGACGGTTCGCCGGACGCTGCCGCCTCTTCGCCGCCCCCATGACTGCCATCTTGGAAGGGGAAGATGAAGAGGAAGATGGGGAGATTTTTGGAAAAGAATCCAATCTGAGCTTGGTTGAGGCTTCTTAACCGACACGTTTACAGACAAAAGCAGCTCTGAAGTGTGTGGATCTACCGGGACTGACGTTGACTTAGCTGATTGGACTGAAGAATCCCACATAAGCCTGGTTCCATCCCTTATGGGTCCCCTCATGACCGTGAACTGAATTCCTCCAGAACCCAAATGTTTCCATCAACATTTTTTTAAGTATTGCATTAGAAAATGTTGATGGAAACAGCAAAATTCTCCAATCCACTGGTGGGTCTGTGCCTTACCAGAGGCACCAAACCAGAAACATTTTAAAGTCTGTGTTAGCTAAAAACCTCTACTTCCTGTTTATTACAGCCGTGCGCAGCGTCAACCTGGTTGATGGAAACACATCAAACTTGCATCGTCTTTTTTGCGACATTTTAAAAGTTCAGTCAAAATTCTCCTGACCGTTGGATGGAAACAGTTTATGTTCAGCTTCATTTCTTTACTGTCATTGATTGTTAGCTTGCAGGGCAGCGAGTGCAAAAGCTTTTCAGTATGACTATTTATCATTTTTCCTGAATACACTCACAGCAATACTCCACATGTTTTACTAATTTAACTTTGCCTCTTTTCAGTCCTGGGTTTTGGTGAAAATGGTGAGAAACCCGGTTCTGTTCGGACCTTCAGCTTCACTAGGAACTCTGGTTAAACCTTGGACTTTATCTGCCTGATTTACTTTTTAATATCGTTTACAGTTTCGATGAAGTTAGTTTAACTTTTTTCAGATTTTACTACTGGATGTTTATCTTATCTTGTGATGATGTCACACTTTTAAATCCAGTTTCATCTCTAGATGTACAGTTCATACATGAGACAGCAGCTTCACCAACATTACTCCTGAACTTTTCTTGTTTACAGTATAAAAGTACAAAGCTGCACAAAGTCAACAACAATCTTTAAATACCCATATTTAATAAGCTGGAGTCAGGTAGAAATCTATTATCTTTGACTGTAAAGTTTTTATTTCTCTAAACTTGGAGACATAAATCATATTTACTATGAATGTTTTAGTCTTTTTATACATCGTCATGTTTCTAACAGTTACACTGAATTACATGGAAACAATTCCACTATAACTGTATTTGGATTAGGAAAAAAAAGTATTTTTAAGTGAGATGCTGTAATTTAAGTGTTTCTGGTTTTATTTGGGTTTAGATATTTCTAAACCAGCTTTTCTCTGTTGTCAAGACGACTGAAATGAATGCGGTGACATTTGTTTTCTGTAAATAACCCTGGTTAGCTCGACTTTCTTATCTTGTTTTCATGTTTTTACCTGATTTCGTATTTGTAGTAAGAGTCTGTTTGACTCTCCAGAACTAGAGGAAGTGGAAAAAAGACATTTAATGGCTAAGAGGATGTTTGCTGTTCAGTTTGGGGATCCGTTTGTTTCCTCAGGTTGGATGTAATAAATGTAAAAAAACAGTTTAGAAAGGAAGAAGCACTGTGAAGTAAAATAAAGAGATGGGAACTGAATGTGTTTAGAAAGAAGAGTTTATATGTAAGAAGACATATTACTGAAGCAATAAAGAAAAAACTCTGGATTCGTCTGAAACATCAGTCCTGTAGACTCTTTTTTTTTAATCATGTTTTTCTTTTGGATGTATTTTCTGTTTTCCATCCTCTTCCATCCTATCTGCACTTCTTCAAACTTTCTGTGTTTTGGGGTTTTACTGTACCTCCAGTGTCTGACTGCTAATGATGGTTCTGCATCCTGAAGGAAGGCTGTGATTGGTGCAGACCAGTGATGGGAGTCAATTCATAGAGCTAGAGCATCTAGAACCGCCATCAGACGACCTAAATGGCAGCTGGACCAATCGATGCTCAGTTCTGATCTTTGTTTCTGTTTTTTAAGGTGAGTGTCGTTTTATTTCTTTGCTTCTGTCAAATCTAACAGAATTGATGTTAAATTTTTATACGGTTATAATTGTAGAGATATTAATAAATGTTCCCAGAGGTCATAAAAGGTCAAACAGCTCTCAACCAACAATCAACTCACATTTGGGCAGCAAAAATTTTGATTTGTGCTGCTTTTGTTTAGAAGATATTAATGGCGACTTCTGGAAACATTTATTAATATCTTTAAAATGGTAGCTGCACAAACACCAATATTGTTCGATTTAAAGAACATTCACTCATTTTTATGTTGTTGATGTTTTAGATATTTTTCAGCAGTAATCCATTTGTAGTTTGTTTTTTTCCTCTTTTGAGTTTTTACTGTAAAAGATGCAGTTCTTTGTTTGGCCACTAAGTGGTGACCTTGAGCCACTGTTGGCCTGCAGAGAGAAGTGGAGTTTACCTTCAGATTTATGGTTTAACTATTAGTTCTGAGAGTTGAGTTTGATCTAAAAGGCAAATCTGGCCGTTAGAGGTCCGGCTGAGTGAATCCAAATATAAAAAAAGGTTGTGGATGCATAAAACTGACCCCAAACAGTCTGAAGAGGATGAGAAGTGTTTTGGTTGTTAATGGTTCTTGAAAAGCTCCAGCGGTTCAGTCGGTGTTGTGACATCCAGAAGCTTCTTAAACGGTTCAGTGAAGCTTCAGACTGTTTGAGTTCAGAGGTTTTTCTGTTTACTTCAGGTTTCTAATTTCTCCAGAGCTGTCTCTAGAAAACGGTTAACAGAGTTCGATAGTTCTGCAGCATTTTTATACACAGGAAGGATTTTTGCAACAACAAAAATACAACATGAACAGTTTCCTTCTGTTTTCACCAGACAGGCTTCAAGTTTGAAACAGTTTTGGAGTATTTCCCTGTTTTTATGCTGTTTGCTGTCTTGTATGTTGTGATTGCATCTGCAAGGAAAAGAATCTAGTCGAGTGAATTACAAGGTATGTTATTTATCACATTTTAATCTAAAACAATCTAAAATAAGAAATATTTCAATTCAAAAGCCCTTTTTGATGCTACATTTGTCAGGAATTTAGCAAAACTAAATTTTGCCTCCACAACAAATATATTTATTGTTTTTAATCTGTTCTTCAGATTGGAGCAAAGTTCATCTTTTGAATTTCAGGAAGACCTGGTCACTCATGGAGCTTCTTTAGATGCTAACATTAGCATTAGCAACATGTTTAGCACTGAGTTGCTATTTTAGGCTAGAACAGATTTATTGCTAACTCCTTTTAGCACAACCTGAACACAACAACAGTCTTTTCTGGTGACCAATCAGATCGTTTTGAGGCAGAAAATAGACCCCAGAGGGCCGAGAGAAGCAGCTTCATCGTCCACCGCTGTTAGCGGATGTAGCTTGTGCATCAGATTTACAGGCGTACCAGAAACATGTAAATACAAAGGTTCCTGTTTGGGATTTCTGTATAGAAAAATAGAAAATGCAACATATTTAACTGAAATTAAATCCCAGCCTTCTTTATGCAGGTCTTGGGAACCCAAAAGACAGCTGCAGAGATGGTTTTGGACCTGGTACCTGAGCAGACCGGTCCTGGACCAGCAGACAATGATGATGATGATGATGATGATGATGATGGACGGACTTCAGATGGTTTCATCCAGCAGGTTTCAGTTCAACCCAGGGGCTTCTCTTTTCCAGTCGTTAGAGGCGAAAACCTTCAGAGGTTTAGGGTTTTAAAATGTTCTGAAGGTTCAAGTTTAGAGATTTTTGGGGTCATTTTGCAGAAATTAAAGAGAATTTTGAAGGATGTCCCAGTTTGACCCCTGACCCTGAGCGTTTTGGATGTGCAGAACAGTGCCGCTGGTTAACTCCTGCAGATATTTCCGCTGATCTCCGTGAAGAACAAGTGGAGTTTGTTCGTCTCTCTGCCAGCAGATTCAGACAAATCTCAGCATTCATGTCATGAAGACTCAGTCGGTCCTGGAGGGAGAATCCAACAGGAAACGGTTTTCGTCTCGTTATGTTTCGCCTGCAGACGTGCAAAGTGCTGACAGAGGATCTTACTGATCATGTTCTAAAGGCAAACATTCAGCTGTGTGGATGTTTGTTTCTGATGTTGATCTGCAGGGAATAAAAAGATTTACTGCGTCTCTGGAGCCTGAACACATAGTTTACCACGGCCCTGCTGACCTTTGACCTGAACTGTAACTTAATGTGTTTAATACGTGTCATTATGGAGGCGCGCAACTTTATGAATGTCTGAATTCTGAGCCAAAAACATCAGTGCTGTTTTTCTCCATCGTTGTGCTGATTTGTCCGACAGGTCCGGTTGCAACAGGTCCGGTTCCGACAGGTCCGGTTCTGTTCCCAATCCACTGCCTTCTGATTCAGACAATCACGCGTCTCAAACTCCTACAGCTGCTCTAATCGCATGTGTGGAGAAGAATCGGGAAATCTCTCGTGCGTGCGTCTGTGTGTTTTCCCGTTGTCATGGTAACATGTTGTTGACAGTGGAGGAGCGTTAGGTTAGCACGCAGAGCGGCTGGCAGAGCGGAACGCTTTCAGTCATCTCAATCATCGCAGCGAGACTTCGCCGCCCGCCGCTGGCGTGCCATCAGATCTCACTCTTCTTCTCTGAACTTCAGGATCGTCTGCAGGTTCCTGAAGTTCTGATCATTGAAACCGTCTGTCCTCACCTGGTAATCACCGAAACAACCTCTGGAATAAGAGACATTTGTAAAGTGACACAGTGAAACATTAACAGCAATAATTTGGTTTATTTAGTCTGTCAGAGGAAAAAAAGACGTATTTTCACCAAATGTCAAAGTTACAAACAAAATATTTAAGTCACCAGCTAAATATTTAGCTTCAAAGTTAAATGTTGAGTTTTAAAAATATATAATTAATTTACAACTAACTATTTAGTTTAAAATATAATTTAGTAGACAAACTAAATATTTAACTTTTAAATTATTTATGTCCCAACTAAGTGTTTATGTATAAACTAGTTTGTTTTCTAACTAAATATTTATTTACAAAGACAATCTTTAGCTTTCAAATTAAATATTTAGATAGGAAGGTTAATGTTTAGTTCTCAACTAAATATATAAATCTGTGCTAAATATCTAGTTTCCAAACTAAATGTTTAGCTCCAAATTAAGTATTTTTCTAGCTAAATATGTAGCTCTAACCTAAATATTTAGGTATCAAGCAAGTTATTTTTCTGATCTGATTCGTATTTTAGGCTTTCAGACAGAAACCGGATCATGCTTCACTTTGTCCTGAATATCATTTCACAGCAAAACATTTTATTTGTGTTGCTTTTGCTTTGATGATGACTTCTGGAAACTTTTATATTAATATCTTTATCATTTGTATTACACAAATATTTGACCCAAATTTAGTTAGATTTTTCTTCCCATTGCTTAAACTTCTGGCAGAATATAATCCTAAAACATTGTAGAAACTCATCATCATCATCATTCATAACTCCTCCTTCTTTTTGCTAATTGGTCTGGTAGAAGTTCCTTCTGAGAAATCCATCTCAATGGGAGAAATCGCAGACTGAGCTCTGGAGGGAAATGAGAATCAAACTTGCTGGATTGTGGATTTTTCTCAACACCAAACATTTAATCCTGAATCTGACCAGGCAGCATGTTGCATTTAAACGCTTTATGCTTCTTCTATCTGACTGAAGACCAATGGAAACAACCTGATCATAAGCAGCAACAGTCGCATAATGATTACAGTGATGCTCTGTAAACTTTTCTGTAAAATCTCTTTTTGGTTCAGGAGTTTGAGCTGATCTTGAATTTCTTCCAGCCTTTTCTAGAGTCTGATACTCATCAGTCTGCAGTGTTTTCTCTTTGGTGTGGGAGTTTGACCCCTGATACGGCAAAGCAGAGAGGTCAACTGGTTTTACAACGACCTTTAATTGGTTCCAGTGGGAGGCTGCTGAGAGTTCTTGGAGTGGCTCCAACGCCGGGCATGTAGGGAACGCAGCAGCAGGTCTGGATCTGAACACAGCCGAGCAAATGGCTGTGAGAAACAGCATGAATAAACAGATAAAGAACATCAATATTCCTCACTCACATTCCTGCTGGGTTGGATCCGATCACCTTCCCTCTGCAGAACCTGCAAACAGAGAGTCTGAGCTAATAGAGGGTGGAGCAGCAGCAGGAGGAGGTGTGTGTTTCAGATAATCACTGTTTTCTGCTAACATGTTTTATATCTTCACTTCAAATAAGAGAAAAATAACTGACAAGGAACTTTTTCATTTTGCTGTTTTGAAACTTAGAAATTTCCAAGGTTTTTTTATAAAATATTTCTGAGATTAATCTCAAAATTTCTGAATTTTTAGTCCCAAATTGACTCCTTTTTTTAAATCTCTAATATGTCGATGTACAAATACTGAATCCTGTTACAAACACAAAACTTTAATTAATTTTATTGGGATTTAATATGATAGAAGAGAAAATATTTTATAACTGAGGAAGAAAAGCAACAAACAAAAAACTTTACATGAAGTCAGAATACGATAGAACTTATAAAATTTCCCTTTATAAATTCTGATTCTCCAGCAGGAGGTGGCAGCATCATGCTGTGGGGAGACAGATGGAGCCAAATCCATTAGCGCAGCAGAGACCTCAGGCTGGGGTCAAAGGTCACCTTCCAGCAGGAGAACAGCCTGAACACCCAGCTAGAGTTAGAACGGCCTAGTCAAAGTCCAGAGCTAAATGAGGAGTGTCAGTAATTGAGAGGAGCGCTGCTGCTGCTGCTGCGTCACGCTGCCGTCCGCCGCGCGCATGCCGTCACGCACGCGCCTCCTCCTCCTCCTCCTCTTCCTCATTTCCGTGATCTGCTGGAGTTGTGTTGCGCGTGCAGAGCAGAGCAGACGCAGGTCCGTTTCCACAGAGGGTTCAGATTCTGACCTGATCAGCACGAGCTTCGGGTCGGTTCGGGTCCATTCTCCCGCTGCTGCTCAGAGGCATGAGCCGAACCGGACCCGCTCCAGCTGCAGCCTGCAGAACCGTCTGTTTCTCCTGCTGATGAGGATGATGATGAAGGACCCTCTCCACGCGCTCCGGCGGCCCCGCGCGCAGCTCTAAGATGACACCGGGACTCGGAGCGCAGATCCACACCAACCCGGGGTAACACGACACACTGACACGACAGGAAGCGGAAGGTTCGGGTCCCGAGAGACGGAGAGGGAGAGTCCGGGCGCAGAGCGCGGAGCGGCGGGGAGAGGAGGCGCAGCGAGCCGCAGAGGAGAGGAGAGGTAACCGAGCTGCGGGGCGCTGCGGGGAATCCCGCATCACGCTTCAACTCTCATCATGAAACTTTCTCATCCCAAACGTCAAAACATGAACTTTGTTTTTTAACAGAAGCTGAACTTCGTCTCGTCCGTGCAGGTCCAGTGATGCTGCTGCCGCGGACCTCCGTCCGGTCCGCGCTCCTCATCCTCCTCCTCCTCTTCATCCTGCTGCAGACGCCGGGACGTTGCCACGCGGCCGCCCGGCACCGGGGCTCCGCTGCCCGGGCGGAGGCGCGCAGGGGCCTCTACAGCCTGGCGCAGCTGGCCGGCCGGTACCGGAGGGGCCCGGTGGGCTTCAGCGGGTACGAAGCGGCGGGTGCGAAACGGCCGAGCCGGTCGAACCACGGTGAGTCCAGACAGCGCCGGGTCTCTGGTCCAGAATAATGAAACAGCAGATAGAACAACTTTAGTTTCTTCTCTATTTCACTCTTTACTTCCCCGCAGCATAATGCTGCCACCACCGTGCTTCACACAGATCAGGCTTCGTCTCATCTGACCATCAAACTCTGCAGATTTGGAAGGAGTTTTACAGCAGAGCTGCTCTGTTGACGGGATGCTGGGTTTTAATTTGTTTCACTGCTGGCAGTGATGTTTTCATAAACACTCAAACAGCAGCAGCAAACCTGGAAAGTTTTTATTGGTGAGTCCAAACCAGGCCAGTTAAACTTTAGAGGACTCTAACTTATTAACTTAGATTAATTAATTAATTAATTACACAGTTCCGCAGGAACCTTTGTATTTGCGTGTTTCTCTTACGCCTGTAAATGTGACACACAAGCTGCATCCGCTAACAACATCGATGGCGGACAAAGCGATATTTTTCAGCCCACTGAGGATGAATTTTTTTCATCAAAACGATCTGATTGGACGCTGGAAAAGATTGTTGTTGTGCTCAAAGGAGTTAGCTCATCAGCTAAGCTAAAGGCTAAAATAACATCTCAGTGCTAAACAGGATGCTAGCACTATATGTCAGCGTCAACATTTCTAAATTTCTAAATTCGTCATTTCTGATGATTGAAGAACCTAAATATTGATTTAAAACAATAAATATTAGTTTTTGTTGAACTCATATGTTTATTTATTTAATAATTCAGCATCAAAAATGGTTTCAGAATCAAAATATTGCTATTTTATTGAGGGAGTGTTCGATCAAATTTAATTAATTACAGACTTTGCTATTAACTCAAAACAATTTTTACAAATTTTTTCCTTATTATATATATAATTTTCCCCAGCAGGGGGCGCTACTACATTCAAACCAGTTTCCTTCCGTCTTAGAGGGGAGATTTGATTCTTGTTCTGTTTTTTTTCCAAAGTGTGAACACATCTATATCTATATTCTACAAACAGATGAAGATCTACTTTAATTAATCTCTTTATTGTGTTTAATCAGTAATTATCATGTATTGATTATTGGCTATAGCGAACAGCTGGGGTTCAGGGTGTGACGCCTCTGTCCAGGGTGCTGATCGCCGCTCGGCTCGTTCAGCTGCTCAGGGTCGTGACCCCGGTGCTGGTTGTGACCCCGGTGCTGGTCGTGACCCGGTGCTGGTCGTGACCCGGTGCTGGTCGTGACCCGGTGCTGGTCGTGACCCCGGTGCTGGACGTGACCCCGGTGGGGGTCGTGACCCGGTGCTGGACGTGACCCCGGTGGGGGTCGTGACCCGGTGCTGGACGTGACCCGGTGCTGGACGTGACCCCGGTGGGGGTCGTGACCCCGGTGCTGGACGTGACCCGGTGCTGGTCGTGACCCCGGTGCTGGTCGTGACCCCGGTGCGGGTCGTGACCCCGGTGCGGGTCGTGACCCCGGTGCTGGACGTGACCCGGTGCGGGTCGTGACCCCGGTGCTGGACGTGACCCCGGTGGGGGTCGTGACCCCGGTGCTGGTCGTGACCCCGGTGGGGGTCGTGACCCCGGTGCGGGTCGTGACCCGGTGCGGGTCGTGGACTGGGCCGACCCGAGCCTCGTGGAAGCAGCCGCCGCATCACAAGTTTCCATCAGGAAGCTTCCAGTCACTTGAACTTTTCTCCCACATTTTTCTGTAACTGAGTTTGTTTTACAGTTCAGCCGTTCTACTTAAGCTCTTTATTTCAGATCGAAGGCTTTATGCAGCAATGCTGTTTCAATGAATCTTTAATCATTTCAATTATTAACTCTTATCACCAGCAGCTGCTTGTGTCTCCATGACTGAAGTCAGTCTGTCAGATTCAGGATTAATGTGTTAAAATGTCATCTTGAAGTTAAAACTAATTCATCTGTTTGTTTCTCAGAAAGTCGCCTCAGTGATCCGAAGTACAAGGAGAAGTTCATCACACACCGGACAGGTACGAGCGTCGCCTAGCAACACTCTGTTTTAGAGGAATGATGGGTTTTACTCTCTGAAACAGGAAACATCCTCCTGATGATGAAACGTTCTGCTGCCTCAATCCAAACATGTTACTTTATGCCTCAACCTACTGCAGTATTTTTATCGCTACAGACTAATAATACTTAGTAATTTATGTTAATTAGTAAATATAAGCAGCATTTCTCCTGGTCGTTTTGGACCCGGTCACATCCCTCCCTCCCGTCACGCGCTGCATCTGATCACCTGCCTCGCTTTGCCTCAGGCGCCGATGGAGCTGCTGCTCTTTTCTCCATGGCTGCTCCAACGTAGCATTATTGATAATTATTGATTAGTTTTTTGTTTAAAATATCTGAAATACTGCTAAACTTATTGTGGCATTTTCTGTTTTATCCACAGTTTTCCCTCCACAACATTATCTTTTAGTTTAATCAGTTATGAGGAGAAAACTGAAACTGCTGCTGCGTCAGGTACTCAGCAGGTTGTTGCTAGGTAACCAAAGAGTGAGTTAGTTGTTGCTAGGCAACCAGTGAGTGAGTTAGTTGGTCCCGCTCACCTTCAGTTCATCGTGAGACGATGAGCGGCTAAAGCCTTTTCTCTACATCTCCCAGAATGCTGTGCGGTTCTGGATTCAAGTTCAGTGAATATTCCATGTATTGAATATTGTGTCAGATCTATTATCTATATTTATCACATGTAGCAGCTCCCAGGCATGCTAGCTGCTCTTTGTGTTTGTTGTGGTTTAAAGTGTCAGAGGTTTGAAATCAGCCTTTCTGTGCCCTCAGGTCCTCTTTACTTCAAACCTCAGTGCCGGAAGCAGTTCCACCGACTCTACCACCACACCAGGGACTGCACGGTTCCCGCCTGTAAGTAACACGGACGCTTTAACGACAGCAAAATGAAGTTTCCATGCCACTTTATCCAATTTGTGTCAAAGTGCTGCTAACATTTAAAGATATTAATAAAAGTTTCCAGAGATCATGAGAGCTCATCCATCCCTCCTGCCCACATTTACGTTTAGGGTTGAATCTCTAACAGTTTTTATCAAAGTGCTGAAGGAAGCTGCACTAAATGAGTAGCTTTTCCTTTTCACAGAACCTGAACCATGAACAATCTGTAACCCGACCTAAACATTCAATCTCAGTTTTAATCTAAAGTCGGCTGGTTGCTAAATATTTGCTAGTGATTCGTGTTCCTGCAGGATTCCCAGATAAAGAGCAAGATAAGGCATGTTTTAACACACAGTCACACCGTATTACACCGCCATCATGTCGCAACAGCTGCAACTCCTCTGATTTGAAACCATGCATGCAGTTTGATGTTTGTGTTGGAGGGAAAGGCAGCGAACGCTCAGACACAAATATGTTCCCTCCATGCGCCTCTGGGACTCAGTGTTAGCATTCAGTCTGTACATGAAGACGCTCTGCAGTGCAAACAGCTGCTGATTGATTTCAGTCTGAATGTTTTTACTGCTTAATGCCTCAACCAAAGAAACTGGATGGTAGAAACTTTAATGTTTGCTGGACTTTCACAAAGAATTATTTGTTTTAAATCAGCTATAGAGCAAACCTAATAAAAACCAAAGTTAGAGGAAACTTTTACTACTCAAACTTTAGTTTCTTGTGTTCTACATCAATAAATAAGATTTGAATATTTAAATTTAGTGAAGTATATTCAGTGCAAACAGTGAGTTTAATGCTTCCTAAACCAACCAACCAATCAAAATGTAACAAAGTTCATTTAATGGCTGAAATGAAAAACCTGGTGCCTGTTTTTAACTACGTGCAACATTAGACATCTACTATGTGACCAAGTGTTTTAATGTCTTATCACAAAAAACTGACTTCATATTGTTTCACTGAATCATTATTATTATCCAAATAATAATGATTGATTAACCTCATAGAAATAAAAACCATGAGGTTTTTATTTCTAAATCCAAGGAAGTGTTTTAATAATATCTGAGTAAAAATATTTATAATATCTGTCCTTGACCGTTTTATTTTTAGAGCTGCATCATTTAATCTGCTTTAATCTGACTCCAGTTGGATTAAACCTCAGTCTTGATTCGGTTAAAGTGATCTCAGGTTCAGTTTGAATTCATATGTGAACACCAAGTGAACTAGAGACCGCTCCGAAAGCAGGAAGTGGACTACAGCGCAGGGCATTCTGGGTAAAAACAAGCAAAACAAACATGTTAGCCTACTGCTAGCATGGAGAAGTGGCTCAAAGACAAATTCCAGCTAAAATTTGATGCCTCCATTTTGTTTTTGGTGGAAGTTCAGTTTGCAGAAAAAAGATTCTAATTGTGTGAGTTTAAAATCTTTTCCAATCAGTGAAACAAGTTACAACAATAATTCAAACCAAAATGGCTCCTTCTGACCAGAATGTCCCACTTTCACTAATAACATGAACCATGAAGACATGCAGGGACGAACGTCTCATAATTCCATGAATCCTCTGTAACGTCACGGTGAATCCCTGGAGTGTGTTATATTTGTCACCACAGTTGCACAAATGTGAGCCTGTGTGTGGGGGGGTGAGCAGCTCAGTTTCTGCTCTTGGAGGTGAAAGTTACAGGAGCTGGGAAGGTTCAAACTTGTCCAGTGGTTGTTTACATAACCCTGGCAGGTTATTGGCTGATGCCTGTCAGAGCCTCTAGTGGGAATTGTTTACTTAAGTTGAGTTTTCTTAACCACAAGCTGCTGGTGTCTTTGTGCATCAACAGATGAAACTTAATGTTGCATGCAGGTAACAGCTAACAGAGCCGACATGACAGAACGACGAGATTTACACACGTCTGATTCAGGCATGTCAGTCTGTCTGCCAAAGAAAACTTTTCAAATATATTTTATATAGTCTTTATTGAGGAGTTTGAGGATACATAAACAGCTCTTTTCAGTCTGTTTTTGTATTTTATTTTATTTTTCATATCCTGAACTAGTTTTGTCATTTTGTTGGACGATTAATTGTCCCAGAAGTTATTATGATAAACGATATTATTGTTGTTTTGTGACCATTTCCAAGTTGCACTGCAAAAACACAAAATCTTACCAAATATTTTTGGTTTAATTTCTAGTGCAGATATTTAGTTTACTTGAAATAAGATACAACTAAGTTACAAGTAATTTTTCACCAAGAAATATGAGATTATTTCACTTTTAATAAGACATTGTTCCAATAATCTTCAATGGAGCTAGAAATTATTCATCAATATAAAGATATTATTGATTTAAAACAAACTCATTTCTTTCTGAAAAGTTATTTGTAAGTTAATTTAGTCTTATTTCAAGTAAACTAAGATATTTGTACTAGAAACCAAACCAGAAATATTTGGTTAGATTTTGTGTTTTTGCAGTAAAATATAACAGTAATAATGTAATAATGCAATAAAACATTCTCAAAATGAACAAACTTTAAATTCTTATGAACATTTAACAGTGTAACTGGAAGACATTTTAATATTCAAAGTAAATAAAACAACAGGAAGAATTAATAAAATGAATTATAAAGTTGAGACCAAATCTTCACTTTTATCATCCAGTTTTTGATAGAAAAAGAAAAATAATAAATCCTGCAACTGGAAGTTATTGGCTTGTTTTCATTTATAATGAGATGAATTGAGTTTCTGAACTATTATGGGATGGTTTAAATTAAAGCAAATGAATGCGCTGCATGTACAGAGATGTAAAGTATCGTTGGACCTTGTGGCGACTCTGTGAGTTATTCCTGTCCTGCTGCAGTCAGGCGGCTGCGCCGCGCTGCGCCACACCGCGCCTGGCGGCCAGCGTAGGTAAACCTCGTGATGCTGCAGGTCGTGTCTCCTTTTAGCAGCTCCTCTTCAGCCTCATAAACACGTTTGTTGTTTCCTTCTGCTGCAGTTTATACAAGATGTGCTCGTCTGCTGACTCAACTGGCCAAGAGCCCTCGCTGTGCCGAGAGATAAACAGACCGCGAGACGGTAAGCTGAGCACCAACATGCTCCCACAATCCTCCTGACTCCAATCACGCTGCAGATCATCTCAGGTGCTGCATCACTCCGACGGATAAATGTGGAGTTCAGTTAATCCTGAGCAGTAAAGTCAGGAGATTTAGGGTTAAGAACACTTTTGTGTTTTCCTAAAGTTTGGTTTCTGTTTGAGGAAACATGAAGTCAAACACAGGATTAGCATCTTCATCTGACATGTCTGCAGCGCTGCAGGCGAGCCGCACATCCAGCCAGACCACAAGACCACAGAAGAAGAACATCTTCTGCACAATGGAGACTTTGTGAAGCGTGCAACAAGCGCCTGAGAGAATAAAGGCTGTAAATCAGCCACAAAATGACTTTCAAAACCTGCAGAGAGCAACAACATCCAGTTCATCCTCCAAACAAAACATTTCTGTTTGTCAAAGTTTCTGCAGTTTGATTTAAAGAATCATTAAAACAAATACAGAATTTGATCAAATCACAAAACAGAGGATTCATATCCAGCATCAGGTTAATGAGAAGGAAATGAGCAGCAAAGACAGAGAAATAAATTCACTTTATTTTGTTCTTTCTGGAAAGAATAAACTTAAAACCAGAATGTGGAAAAATCTCAGCAGTGAGAAAAACAGAAAAGTCACAACTTCATCCTTCAGTCATTATCATGTTTATTGAAATATAGCAGGATATTTACAGACGCTTGTTCTCCCCAGAGTAGGTAGAAAGAAAAGAAAAGTACATTTCTAAGTAGTTTCCACAAAAAAAACTCCAACCAAAGAAAAATCTTGCAAATTTCTGAGCTCCAAAAGTTGAAATTTGAGAAAAAAAAAACTCAGGAATTTAAAGATTAATGTAAAAAATTTTCTTAGTTCAAAAGTTTAAAATTTTTGACTTTTGAAAACCAGAATCTCCAATTTCACCAGCAGACGATATGAACTGCATTTCCCATCATTCCTGGTGCTCTCTCTCACCTTCTTCTCTTTCCTTTTTGTGATCAAACTGGACCAGAACCTCCTTTCTCTGTCTGGTTGAGTTCAGACGAAACTCCTGCTTAAATTTTATGATTATTTGTCCGAAGCGAAGGGAAGATCTGACCCAGATAAAAAGTTTTCCTGAAATTTACTCCATTTTTTGTATACAAATTAGTGGAACATCTTCATCTCCAGTGTTTATTCTGTCTCTCTTCTGCAGCCGGTGGACAGGAAGTGGTCACCAGACGCCATGTTGGTTCCCTCTGATGACCAGCTGTTGACGTCTTGAAGAGAAACTTGATGTCAAAGTTCAAACCGTTCATATCCAGCAACAAAGAACATTCTCCACCGTTCAGATGAACTCCTTCAGTTCGCCTGTTTCTCTCTTGGACACACAGACTCTGAATCTTCCACCTCGCGCCTTAAACAGCTCCTGACATGTTGATTCCAGTTGATCTCCAGAGCGACTGGAACCAGTTGCTTTACTGGTTTCTGATGGACCGTCTGCTCTGGAAACAAAGCTGGGACATTTTATCAGAGTTTGACTTGTTTTGGACCATGAACAGAGTGTAACCTTCAGGGTTCAAAGGTCATCAGTTCATTAAAGTAAAGTATATTTATATTGTTCGAACTGCCTCCCTCTGTGCAATATGTACATAATGAAAGAGGAATAAAGACACATTTGATACGTTTGCTGGGCTGAGAATCTTTAACCGATGAGAATCGGATCTGATGCGTTCGCTGACGTGCAGAACATCAGGATTCCTCCGAATGATTCCCCGATTCATTTGGAGGAATCGTCATGACGACGTCCTGCTGCTGGCGTCACGTTGTGGAGGATCTCCCTGCTTTGCGTCAAACACATTCCTTCCACTCTAATTATCTCAGACGTATTGGGAGAGGCGTGTTGAATCATAATTTGGCTTCTGGCATCTTATTCTTCCAGTTTGGTTGAGCTGACAATTGATTTTGAATTATTTAGGCATTTTGACCAACCTGACTGATCTTTATGTCTTTAGTTTGTGGTCATTTCTTGTTGGTCTTCATGTCTGTTTTACATCAGATAATGTTAGGATGTTTGACCTTATGACCTTTTGTTACCTTTTTCTCTGATTTTGATTGAAGTAACTGCAGCTTTGGGTTGTTTTTGTTTTATTTTCTCTCAGTTAGCAGATGTTTGATGGTTTTATCCCAGTTTATATTGTATTTTCTCTTAATTTTGACTGAATTTTTTGAAATGCGCCTCTGCTCAGGTGTTTTGGCGCTCTGCGTTCCTCGGCGCGGCACCGCCACTGCCTCAGGGCGAGGCAGAGCGCTGCCGCTGTTCGTCCCTGACAGGGTGAACCACATTACATGTTTGTTGACTTTGGCTCCTGGACAGTTTCAGGGTAAAGTGAATATTTCCTCTCAGGATGAACCTTTACCCTCGTCACATGCCAGCATTGGGAAAGTCTCGACCTCCATCCTCTGAACATGTCGGCATCTGCAGGTTCTGGAAGCTGTTAGGTAACAGATCACACCTGGACTGATAATGGCTCCTTTGACAAGGTAATGATCAGTGTTGACTGTCTGTGCTTCTGCAGCGACTGCTCCGTTATTTTGCAGTAATTAGGTAAACAATCAAAGCTGTGTGTGTGTGTGGTTGCAGCACTGATCGCTGCAGCTCTTGCCAGCAGCGATCAGTGATGACAGTTTTGGTCCGGTCCTTCCTGACCTCCTCTGCACGCCACCAGCTGCTGCCGTCGCCGTGACGTCCTCCAGTCGTTTGGTCTGAACCAGGTGTGCTGCTGCTGCTGCTGCTGCTGCTGCTGCTGCTGCTGCTGGTGGTGGTGGTGGTGGTGGGTTTTTTTTCTGGAGATCTTTGTTCCCAGAAAAAACAAACAAGGTAATGATCATGTTTGCTGCAGCAAACAGTTGAGAATGTTCCTCATTTTGCTGATAAACAGTTTTAGATTAAAATGTGATTTATTAATTACAGACCCAGAAATGAACTCAGTTAAATATCTGCAGGCCTTGCAGTCGTGAGTTGGAACATCAGCTCTACAGCTGAACACAAAATACAAATTCAAGTGGAAGTTTTGGTATTTTAAAGATCAAAAAGACAATAACTTTTATAAGTAACAAAAAATAACAAAATGAGGCCAAATTATTTTTATTCCAAATCTTTTTATCTCAATCGTAAAAGTATGAAGTTTTGGTCAAAACATGTTTGATTTTCATTCCGTGAGGAGAAAACCCAGAAGTTTAACTCAAGTGGGAGTAAAAATACTTCAAAATGAAATTATTTTAGTAAACGTAAAACGTACAGCGCGTAAATTTTTTCAAATTATATCTAGTCAATGTTTCATGTTCATTGATTTAAATGAACTCAGTGTTTCGTCTCTTGCAGTTTTCTGGAGGTTTGTTCCAGATTTGTGGAAGCTGAATGCTGCTTCTGGTTCTGGATGGAGACCAGAACTAGAACCAGAACCTGGTCAGTGTGGCCGGCTGACCCAGCAGCAGCAGCAGATCTGCATCTCCTGCTATTTTTAGCTCCTCCTGGTTCTGGAGGAAAACACCTGGAAGATGCTGCTGCATATTTATATCTTATATCCTGACAGCGAGCGGCGAGCTGGGAGGTCAGCGGGTCAAGTTACATGAGCAGAAACAAAAGACGGAGAAGAGCAACGAGGTGACTAACAGCTGCGGCAGGTAATGACAAACCTGGGATGAATTATTCCTGAACCTGAGCCAGAGCTGCTACCGTCTTTACACACCAACTCACACTTTCACAGCAGCTTCTTTAAATAAATACATTCCTGCGCTTAATTTAGGCACAAAAACACACAAACACACACACACTGGGAGCGGGCCGTGATTGAAGGCTGCGGGCGTGGCCAGGTGGGGTTTCTGTACAGGTGAGACATGTTCGTTAACAGTCTGTCACTAATTGTTTTGTTCGCACACACACCGCAGGCTGTTTTCATCACCGCTTTCTAACATCCAAAATGATTATTTTTGTGTTTTTGGTTTAAAATGTCCAATAGTAGGTATAAAAGTTGATTTAAATCTGAAAATATAACCTTAAATATAAGTTAGACACAAAAATGAGATTTAACCAAATAAAATGGGTTTGCTGTCACAACCTTTAAATGAGTTGAAAATCTCATTTTATGCCAATTAAATTAAGTAAAACAGAAAATTTGATCAAAGATTAAATAGGCATATAATGACAAACATCACATGGCAAAACGGTCATAAAACTTTAAAATGTTCAAAAATAGAAAACTGGGGCAACAGGAGGTTTGAACAACAACTGAGGCAGAAAATAACAAAATAAAACTAAAATATGATGAAAAACAAAACCAGAAATACAGAAAAACACAAATAGTTACTTACAAAAAGACAAAACTAATGTAAAAGTATTTTTCAGCACATTTAGAAGCTTGTTTAAGTAAATAATTACATATAAATAAAACCCATCCTGGTTCCACTGGGAGATTGTTTCATTTATAATAAGATAATTTCCCCATAAAATGAATAATCTGTCAGTAAAATTCATCCTTTTCCATCAGTATTAAGGAATGATTTCCTTAGAAAAGCTGGTTCTGGTTGGGTTCTGGTTAGGGAACCGGGTCAGCCCGGTTCTGGAGGATGAGGAATGACATTAGAGAGGATGTTATTAAACAACAGGCTGAGCTGGACTGCAGCAGATCCATTAGTGAGGGGTTCTGGTTCTGGTTGGGTCCGGGAGTTTGGGTGGCCTGACGCTGGAAACTGATGGCTGCAGTCAGTCTGCTGTTTATCCTGCAGGCTATTTAAAGAGGAGAGCCGTGGAAAATCATAAAAACATGAGGAGATGTTTGGAAAAAACTCAGATCTTTTAATTAATACTCAGATTGAAAAAAATGTCTCATGAAATATTACAAATCTGGTTCATCAGCTGCTTTTAAAATGAGCAAACTAACAAAGGTTTGATTTGTTTCTGAATCCAAATGAAAACATGTTGATTTTTCTTCTCTTCAGTCGGATCGCTGACGGTGGCGCCCCGCCTCACTGAGGACATCTGCTGGTGGAATATGAGAATGCAGCTCAGATTTAGCATTTTAAATCCAGGTTCAATGATGAACATCTAATAACCAAAATATTTATTAACTCTGAGTAAAAAGTCCATGGCTCAAAAATGAAATGTAGAAATACAATAAGTTATTTTAAACTTTTGGATCAGAAGATTAGTTTCCACCCTGATTGAAGCTGAAATGCTGATTTGATCATCAATAAAGCTAGAAAACAAGTTTTGGGTGGAAATTAGGAATTTTAGATAATTTTTAAGAAATGCTGTTGCTAAAATTTCCTAATTAATTTAGAAATGAATACAGATAAAAACAAAAGACAGATAAAATGAGTGGATGATCACTTTATAAAAATAAAATAAAATCTTTGTTCATATTTAGATTTGTGTTATGATGTACTAAAAATGTTTTGGGAAATGTAAGTGAAATACTTTACTGCAATTGATGTAATATCAGTGTTTATTTCTATACAAAAAGCAGTGTCTGTAATTTGTATAACATTTTTAGACTGTAGTTGGATTATTATTATTATTATTATTATTATTATTGGTAATAGTAGCAGTTATAGTATTAGACATCATTTTTATGTCTAATACTAGTCAGGAACATACATTTCTGATTTTAATGTACAGTATATGCAAAATTGTTTTTATTATTATTTCATAATAAAAACAATTATTACAAACAAATCAGTATTTTAAAAAAAACTAACTAGTAACTAGTTACATTATTTGAGTAACTTTTTGGAATAAATGACTAAAATAAGTTTGACACTCCAGAGATGCTCAGCTACTTTCACAGTTGAAGTATTTTTACTCTAACTGGACTATTTGGCTTCTCCACCTCTGATTATATTTTAATTTCCATCAAATATAAATAAACAAATGGAAGGTCAGGCTCGCTTAGCCTGAGAGACAAAACGCAGGGCAAACAGGTGCTTATGTCACGTGAACGCGCGACCTAGACTCGCAGACATAAGAACGGGAACGCGCACAGCTGACTGAACAACACAAACACCCGCATGTCTCTTGTCAGCGTGGTGTCTGTCTCTTTAAGGACAGCCTCCACCTGTCCGGGTGCGTCCGCTGCATTGACGTAACCGTGAGCATTACGCAGCTTCCGGCCATCAGGTGAGGCGGAAGAGAAAAGAGGAGGCACCCTGTAAGCTCACCTGTCGGCAGGTAAACAACCACAGAGGAAGAAAGAAAAGTAAGTTAAAGGACAAAGTTTCTTCTTCTGGTTTGTTTTTGTCCTGCTTCCGGTTTTCTCCGGGTTCTGGAGGAAAAGGAAGTTCTGGACCGGTCCGGTTGTTCGTGTTGTTGGTCAGGTAGCTCAGTCAGCTGGTGATCAACCGCAGGTCCGCGGCCCTTCAGACGGACAAACCAAAGAAAACCAAGCAAAGAACAGATTTAAAGTTGAACTTGTTGTTCTGCCTGGCAACAGCAGTCAGACTAAATTTAATGATTTAGTTTCTAATATTTAGATTTTTAACATTTTAATACTTCAGCTGCTTTGTGGAATTAGGCACAGTTTTCTTTGTTTTTGTTTTTAAACTACTTGTGCTTAATTTATTTATTTTGTTTTTGAAATGTCACTAAAATAATAAACATAACAACCAAAGAGCAGTAAACGATCAGTTAGGTGAGTCATTTCTCTCAAACGTTAAAGCCTGGTCTTACGAGTCGGTGTGGTTCCGTTCACACCGGCCACTTCGCGTTTTTAATTGTAAAAGTGAATCATCGAACCGACCGAACAATGGTCCGGTCCGGTCTGGTTATAAACACTAGGGTGACCAAACCGTATTTCCCGGGACATGTCCGTATTTCGTGCTCCAAGGTGTCCTGGTTTTCCCAAATGAAAATATGGTCACCCTAATAAACACTGTCTGTTTATCACAGGACAGAAAAACGTCTCAGTTTGAGACAAGGACCAGCATGTCACTTTTGTCGCACTAGCATGATGCTAACATAAGCATTTGGGTTTAATCCGACTTCCCAGAGAATCTAAAGACGATTTCCACCTGATAGTCCTGTAAACTCGGTTTGATTGGTGAACAAAAACTACAACATTTGTTCCAATTACAGCTGCTGCTGTTTTCTTTAGAGCAACCTGTTCCCCTCCTGGCCTGTGGGGGCGCTGCACCAAGAACCACTGAAGGAAACAACACAGAAATCTCTGAAGACACTGAGCTCAACTTCCTTCTTTGCCAAATGGAAACAAAAATGGAGTTTTTGTTTCATATTTTAGCGATTATTTTGTTGTTGGTAAAAGACTACAAGCTATTTTTCCTGCTAGCGCTAGGCTAGCATCTTTGTTTTGGTTGTATTTACCCAGAATGCCCTGAAGTGTAGTCCACTTCCTGCTTTTGGAGCGGTCACTTAGCGTTCACATTCACACCTCCAGAACCGAACCGGACTTATAGGCAGATCCTGAACCTGGATCAGAACCAGAGTTCAACCAAGCAGAACCAAACCAAACCTGACTGAAGTTCACCAGAATCTCCTCAGACTGATAAAATGCTTAAAGCCCTGATCATCTTCCTGTCTGGTTCTTGTTTACTGAAAACACAAACCCAATAACGATTCCCTGAATCCTACCGACCAAAACAATCCAGAAACATAATCAAATGAAGCCGACCAGAACACCAAGAACCTCCTTGGTGTTCTCATTTTATCTGGAAACACAGGGGAAGTTTTTTATTTCAGTTCTTTTCATTTTGACCCGTCGGGTTCCAGTGGGGGTTCTGCTGCGTCACCGGGTCAGGAATGTGCTGCTGCAGCAGATCAGACCGGTGAGCCGCTCTCTGGATTCTGCTGCGCTGCAGAAGGATCCACATCGCTCAAACTGGGACTCTATGTGAATGGAGAAGAGTCGGTGGTGAATAACTGTGAAGAGGACGGACGATGATTTAAGCATTTTTACAAATGAAAATCTGAATAGTGCGGTGTGCAGGTGCATTCTTTGGTTAAAGAAGCGACTCTGATAGATTTGAACATCTACCAGATTGACTGGAGAACATATTGGTACATCAAGTTTCAGATCTTGCCACAGATTAGTTGTTTTTAAGTCTGGACTTTGACTAGGCCATTCTAACATTGTATCTCTGGCTGGGTGCTCATGGCGGTCGTCCTGCTGGAAGGAGAACCTCAGGTCTTCCAGCTCCATCCATCTTCTAATCAACTCTAACACAGCATGATGCTGCCACTGCCTGATCTTACTCTGGTGATGTGTTCAGGGAGATGAGCAGTGTTGGATTTTCCCCTCACATGGAGCCCCGATCCATATGTGAATATATCACGCTAACATTCATTAGTACCAGGATTTTTAATACTTTATCATGTGAACAAACTTATTCACATGATTTTTAATTGCATTTCTTATTTAATAGAAATGGTGCGATTGTGAAATTTTTCTTTTTTCTTTTTTGACATTAGCACAATAGCAAAATTTTATGCACATTTGTAGCAGAAACGCAGCTACAGTAACTGGCTGAATACATATGCAAGCCACACCTTTCAGATTTCTTCACATTTTGTCGGCTTTAGTTCCAGAGTTCACTGAATGAGGTAAAAATGTCCTGTTTCTGTTGTTCCTGTCTGCAGTGAATCCCATCCCTTCCAACCTGAGGTCAGAGGCCAAGAAAGCTGCCAAGATCCTGAGAGAGTTCACTCAGATCTCCAACAGGGCTGGACCGGACAAACTCATCCCCGGTACAGACCGTCCCTGATGCGGCTCGCCGCCTGCAGGTTCAGGCTCATCACTGTGTTTCTGTGTTTCAGCTCATATCATAGCCAAGGCCGAAGGATTGGCCATCATCTCGGTCATCAAGGCAGGGTTCATGGTCACCGCCAGAGGAGGCAGCGGCGTCGTCATCGCCAGACTCGCCGACAGACGTAAGACCTCAGTCTGTTACAATCGTCCAGGTCATTTTGTCCCCTTGTATCGTCCTCTTGACGCCATCGTCCAGTCTTTGTGGCGGTCGTAGTGTCTCTCGTTGACCCTCGTCTTGTTCTGGATGGGTCTTCTTCTTCTTCATCTTCTGCTGCATCGCCTCCTTTGTTTTGTGGGTTTTAATGTTCAGTAGTTCTTCTCCACATCAGAAGCAGATATTTTTCATGAGCAGCTCTGTAACGATGTGCGTCGCCTGAAGTGGTCGCGTTGATTCTTATGATCTCTCCTGGGTCCAGGTTGGTCGGCGCCGTCAGCCCTTGGCATAGCAGGACTCGGCGGAGGCTTTGAGCTCGGTGTGGAGGTGAGTCAGACTGAAATCAGCCCTCTGCGTGTTGATGGTGAATGGTCCCTGAAGGCAGCGTATTGCGTTCAGGTGTCAGACCTGGTGATCATCCTGAACCAGCGGAGAGCGATTGAAGCATTCACGAAGGGCGGCAACCTGACGCTGGGTGGGAACTGCACTGTCGCCGTGGGACCCATGGGCAGGTGAGATCCTGCCTCCCTCACTCTGTCTGTCTGCTGGGTAATTGGCTCTAATATTTACAGTTGATCATAAATTGTGTCTTTCCCTTTAATAAGCTGCCAGTTGTTGACAGTTTGTGTTTTCAGGCCTGAATCTGGAACAATCAGAATCAACACCAGCAACTGTGTTTGACTCCAGAGGCTTTGATTTGTGACAGCAGGGTAAATTTAGAACAAGGTCAGCCTACCTCAGGGTGGCTCGACAAGTTTCACCTGGAAGTTTTGGCTGGGGTGCGTTTGTGGGCGTGGCCTGGAGTCTGACTCACCAGCTGCAGACACAAATAATTGACTGATTTAATTGACTGCTTTTAAAGTTTCTGATTATAATGTAACACAGAATTTTACAGCATAAGAAGCAGTTCGGGTTGTTTTGCTTTATTGCTGGGTACCAGCTCTGGTGGGCGGAGTCATTGTAGCAGGCGGCTCCAGAGCAGCTTGTTGTCAAATTCCTAAAGAGCTACGCAGCCAGAGACTTCATACCTTCAACTCCAGTCATGTTGGCTGTTGTCCTGCAATCTTTAGATTCATCTCTAGTCCAACACCTGAACCAAATGGCTGAATCTCCTCCTCGGTGTTCAGTCTCCAGAGTCCCGCTGAAGGTCTGATCGATTGACTCAAGTGTGTTGAAGCAGAAATGGATCTAAACGTTGCAGGATACCAAACCCTGGAGGAATGGAGTTACCCAATCAGTGACCAACAGCCTTCTGACGTGTTTTCAGCTTGAAAAGGCAAAGGAGGTTCTAAAAGAGGGGCTGGTACCACATGGAAAACCACCCTCAATACTAGGCATTAGTGAAAAATCGCCTGGACTTCTTCCCTCAGCAAGAGAAGAAGTCCAGTTGCCTCCTAGTTGGGCACCTTGGTTGTTCTGGATGACATAGACTCTAAGCTAGCTTACTGGATGTCCAAACCATCTTAACTCCAGGAGTTAAACCAAAGGTTCTGTTTGATCCGTCTCTCTGCGGTCCGGTTCGCCCCCTCAGGGTTTAATGGGGGTTCTGTGTTTCAGGAACCTGGAGGCGGACGTCGCCCTGCGCAGCACTGCGGCCGTCTTCACCTACTGCAGATCCAGAGGGCTGTTTGCAGGAATTTCTCTGGAGGGATCTTACCTGATGGAACGCAAAGACACCAACCGCAAGTATGCAGAGCCGCCACTGGAGGCGCCAGCGCATTTCCTTCATAACGTAACGTTTCGCCTGCAGGTTCTACTGTCAAGACATCCGCGCTTCGCGTATCCTAAATGGAGACGTTGAGCCTCCGACAGAGTTCTACGACCTTTATCACATCCTGGACATGTACACGGAGGCCTACACCACCGATTGGACCAACAAGAACACGCGGGGCGCGGTACTGGTCCTGCTGGTCCTTCCTGTCCTGTTTGTCTCTCCTCGTCCCTTTTGGGTTGAACTGTTGTGTGTTTGTCTGCAGTCGGTTCCTCCATCCAGACCTCCAGCTCCAGCTCCGTCCCAGAGGAAAACGCAGAGCAGCTACCGGCAGCCGGCCAACAGCGGTGAGCCCCCCAGCACGCCCCACCTGTTTCTGACTGCATCTCTGCTTCCTGTTTCACCTCAGTGTTTCTGTGTTTGAGCAGAGAAGAAGGACAGACTGTACCCCAGCGTCTCCGTCTACAAGTCGGACACGTCCAGTGAGTCGCTGCTTCAGCTTTAAGGAGATCAGAACCACAATTAATGCATATTAACACAATGAAAAACAGATAAATCATGAGATTTTTATGATTATAAAGAAATGTTTTGTCACTAGGGATTTGAAGACATTGGTAATAATCTTAGGCATGTTGATTCATTTTATGTTTGATTTGGACTTTTGTGGAGGAGAATCAGATGTTCTTTGTTATTAATGGTTTGAGTCGTTTCAGGCTGTGGCTCCCTCTAGTGTTCATAACTCAGTCCTGCATTCAGTGTCCTGACGCTCTTAAAAGTGTGTCCATTAAATAAACCAATAAAACGTCACATTTCTCAAAAATGTTATCAAAATAACCAGATGAACAGATTTATAGCTGATTAAGATAAACCCAACCAGCTGCTTTTTCAATTAAATGCATAGAAAATCTTCCAACTTTAAATAAGGAAAACTGAATTTGGAAGTAAAAAATGTTGGAATGCTAGTTTTTGTTGCAGGTAAATTAAAATGAACTTTATCTCAACACTATTAAAATTTTGTGCGTCCTGACTTTGTTTTAAAAACAAAAAAAATCAACCCAGGTTAAATATTTAAAGAAAACAGAGTAAAGCTGTCTTTAAATGTTCATTTGTGTTCTGACTTTCTGTTTATTTTCTGTTTCAGCTCAGTTTGCGTCCCGCGACCCTCCGCGCTACGGTACAAAAACTTACACGTTTACACATGAATTTGATTTAATTTTACAGAATCAAGCTAGAAAATACAATTTAGTTTGGATGTATTATCTGTTTTTATGTTCATGCATCACCATCAATTTAGCATTTTAATGTTTTTAGATAAAATAATGTGACACTACATCAGTGAAACTGAAGAGTTATTCTTTGGGTTAGTCTTTAGTACTTGAGGAATAATAAAATCACAACATTTGGAAAAAATGTTCCTCTTTTTCCACTAAAAATCTGAATGTAACAAATAAACATTTCTGCCTCATTTTGCAGTTTTGTTGATATTTGTTTCATAATTTTATCATTGTAAATGTAAAACTGATTTGTTTCTTGATGTTTTTACTTTTGCAGATGAGTTTGACCCCGAACCGCCGAGTTACGGTAAGAATAATAATACTTTACATTCCAAATCACAAATTTTTTAAATACTTAAAACTTTTCCAAATGATGACTTTTTGTATTCATATTAAAATATAATTAAATGTGTTTTAGGAAAACAAATGACCAAATTTAGCTGAAGGAAGTTAACATTTTTACATCTTTTTATAGATGAAGGCTCGTCGGCAGCATCAGGGGGCGGGGCTACTGGCTCTCTGGTCGTCACGGCGACCCACCCGTTTACAGGGCAGCAGCCCGGCGACCTGAGCTTCGTCCCCGGTGACCGGATCACCGTCATCACCAAAACGGATTCCCAGTACGACTGGTGGGAAGGACAGCTGGACGATGGCCGCGTCGGGATTTTTCCTGCTAATTTCGTGTCGTACTGACGTCGCCCCCTGGTGGCAGGATTCATGAAATGACAAGCGGATCGAATCGACGGGACAAAAACTGCAGGCTCTGATTAACTTTTAGGATGAAGGATTTATTTAATCAGTAGCCACATGAATGCAGCTTTTATCTTCACTTGAATAAAAGGGATTCAATATTTTAGGGATTTAACACTTAAAACACAAAAGTTAATATAATTAGTGGAGTTGTGGGGATTTTCTTTAATGTTTCACCTGGATTGGTTTCTATTTAACACCAGCTGCACGTTTTACTTTAAATTTAAAATCTAAGTGAAGTTCATGGTTTTCTTTGTTAGGTAACTTTCATTAATTCCATGATTGTTTTTTTAGAACAATGACAGCTGAGGGCAAGTATTTCCTGTTTTCCCCTTCAAAATAAGGGTCTGGTTTATATTTCTGTCTGTTACAGTTTTGAGGACTGCTACACTGTTTTTATATAAACTTAAACCATTATGATGGTGTTGGTTTCATTGAGAGTTTTGAATAAATATTTTTTAAACAGATTAATTTTTACAGATTCTGTTCGTCTTGTTTGATCAAAATAGCAAAAATAATTTAGTATTGCTGGTTATCTGGATGCAGAATGAAATAATCTAGTAATATGCCACATTTAACCAGCAGGGATACATCAGTATTAATATTACTTTAAAGAATCGAAGCTCAGACAGTTCAACCTAGTTTTATGTTTTGGCCAGTTGGGGGCGCTGTCTAACTGGTTTTGTTCGTTTCACCTTTTTAAAGTTGATTGTCAGGAAACTTTTTTCATATCAGTTTATTTTCAGTGTTTAAAAACAATAAAATGCATAAAAAAACAAAAATAAAAAGTTCTTCCTTCCACTCCTCTGAGATGAACCAAACCGTCAGAACCACAGTCCAGTCCGAAGTAGAACCCAAATGGACTTTTGGAGTTCTGCTGTGTTTTGGCTCTTTGGTGGTATGAAGGTTTATTGTTGTGGTTAAAGAAACGGCGTGTTCGGTGTCTGGATGTCGACTTTCTCTGGCAGGACCTGCTCCGTCCTGGGCTGGCTGCTCACCGGCTTCCTGTTCAACAAATAACAGGCTGAGAGTCCAAACCCGCCATCGTTTCTTTAAAACTGGAGCTGTTCTCACCATGGCCTCCAGAAGGCGCCCATGCTGGCAGGCTGGTTCTTGGGCTGCCTGTTGCAGTCCTCCAAGGAGTCGGGAAGCGGCGCCCTGCTGGTCTCTGGCAGCAGCAGGCACAGGCCGCAGCCCACGATTGGTCCGCTGCTGTACACGATCATGGCGGCCAATGAGATCGCTCCAGAGGGGCTGGGCGGGACGAAGGTGGTGACCAGGCAGCCGAGCCGATATGAAAGGTTGACCAGGGAGATGCAGAGCTGTCTGGATGAGAGCAGCCACCTGTTAGCCTGTATGAAGCTAACACTGACCAGTGAAGGTTCTGTCTCAGTACCTGACCCCCGTGGGAAACAACTCGATGCAGTACAGGACAGAGATGAAGGTCGTAGCCAGTATGCAGAGTTTCCCCAGCAGAGCCAGACTCATGACCAGCGCCGGCGTTCCTGCATGCACAGGAAACATCTGTGATGCCGCACCAGTAACCCGTCCAGAAGTCAAACCGGTTCTAGTTCTGTAAACTCAAGGTAAACACAGAACATTCTGCAGATGCAAACTAGATTCAAGTCCAAACACTGACTAAAATGTTTGCATGGCTTCAGATCAGAAAGGGCGACCCTCTCACCGTCGTATCTGGACAGCAGTAATGATACCAAGCAGGCGGTTCCGCTCAGGAACAGGGCCAACATGGAGATCAGGCGGCGCCCGATCCGGATCAACGGGACCAGCAGACAGGGAGCCTCCGAAAGGCCGGAGAAGAACTGGGCGGCGTAAATGCCAACGCCAAATGAGCCAATGTTCAGGCAAATCCCGTAGTAGGTCAAGGCCGTGGTAGCGCTGCAGGACAAGAAGATAAACTGGAGTTAGTGCTTCTCACATCAAAACCCATCGATCCAGACGGCATGGCTGAAGTACAGGAGCCTGAACTGGGCTTGTTTCACTCTGTGGTGGTTCATCATGGAGGCAAACTCCAAGTGGAGGTTCACCGGACACAACGGTGCAGCGGTCGCTTTTTATGACTCAACATCGCACAGCAAACCGGGAAACAGTGTTCATATTGATCATGTTTCAGAATAACAAGTGTGTCTGTTTTTCCAACTAGACACCAGTTATCTGCAGAATGAAGGAACCCAGCTTCAGTTTGGACATGTGAGTTGGCCGATCTTCGTCTTTCAGTGGGTTTGGACTTTCTGTCGTGTCTCAGATTGTCTTTCTGTGGCTCCGAGTTCCTCTAAGTACCAGTTAATGATAACAGCTCAGTTATGTAACTGAATTGTGGCATGAAGACAGCCAATGGGAGCTGATCTGGGACGGACAGATTGGAGTTGTTGTTTGATGTGGTTCTGAGATATTTAGACAAAGAGTCAAAGTTCACAGAAGATATAATCCTTATTACTCATTACCTTATGAAACTATTAAAACCAAACTTCCTGTGTACCTGTTGGAAGTTGGTGTGTGCAGTACCTCAGGTAGCTCATGATGAACAGCCGCAGGAGGAGAGTCGGGTGCCTCAGGTGTGTGATGTCACTGGGGGCGTGGCCTCTGACCGTCTGAGCTTCAGAGGCTTTATGCAGGTCGGACCAGGCCGAGTCCAGCAGCTGGACGGGAACACAGGGACTCAGCCTTACAGACGCAGAAACATGTCAGGAGGCTCATGTTTTACCAACAGATAGTTTTACCAGGTCCAAACACTTTTGATCTGCAGGGCTGTTGCTACGGTAACCCTCCAGAACATCCTTTCTCCTCTGTAACAACAGCCAGCGAGGAGATTCTGGGATGGCTCTGCAGACGAGGAGAAAGGAAACCATAAGAGAGTTCCTGATGAGCAGGCTGGACGGACGGACGGACGGACTGCGCAGGCGAGCGTACAGGTAGAGTGGCAGGCAGACGATCTGCGGCAGGGCCAGCAGTAGGTGCAGGTACGTCCAGCTGGGGCTCAGCCAGGCCAGCAGGGCTCCGCCCATCGTCCCCAGGCTGAAGCAGAACGGCAGGAATGCCGGCGGCCAGAGCCGAGCGGCCGGCAGGGTCCACTCCACCGCTGCAGGACAAACACACAGCAGGGACATCGACTCAGCAACACGTGGACCTGAGGAGTCGGCCTGGTCAGCAGGACTCCGTCAGCTATCAGAGTCCACTCAGATCCATACGTTACTGACTGCTGCAGCAAAAACTGTTCTGATTATATAAACATCTGAAGACAGCAACTGTTAGTCACATCCAAAGGTAAAGAGTTTCTGTCCTGCATGGTGTGGAAGGGGGTTGGTTGCATAACTTGAGGTCTGTGCTAACTCCCTTCTACTAAATATCCTTCAATTGGAGCGACTGAACTAAATAATGTCTGTCTTTTCTTTTTATTCTGTAATTGAACCAGACCTTCTTCACTGAATAACCACTGAGCCGTCTGAGAAGAGGATGCTGCAGAGTGATGGTTGTTACCGAGGCTGAAGGCGCAGATGTTGATGCAGCAGCAGCAAACGGCTGTCAGGCAGCGGATGGCGAGGAAGAGGAGCGGCTGAGGAAATACGGCGGGCACCAGGCCGCAGAAGGCCTGGACGCAGGCGCAAACTAGCAGCACCGGGCGCTTCCCGTACCTGCAGAGGAAACCCGACCGGGTCAGCAAACCTCCACTCCTACAGGTGTGCATGTGTGTGAGTGTGTACCTGTCTGAAATAGCTCCGCCCACCAGGGATCCGAGCAGCAGACCCACCATGTAGACCGTCTGACCATAAGACAGCCAGTCTGTCCAACCGCACACTGACTGACACATGGACATCCAGAAGACACAGATGCATTACTGATGAAGCCAAAGGAAAAAAGCTAATGTTTGTCCACGACGTATCGAAGACACCAGTTTGAAAACGTCGTAAACATTCCTCTAGGTCTGACTCTAACTGTTCAACATCGACCGAACTGTTTCGTTCACTTCCTCTGCTGCCATCATAAAACTACAAACAAACTACAATTCTAAAACAGTGACGAGAATTTATATTATTCACAACTTTCCCTTCTGTTTGCTGATTGGCCAGGATGAAATTCAACCGGAGAAATCAAGGTCAATGGGAGAAATCTTTAATACACATTGGAAGGTAGATGGACTCCAGCCATGGTTGCCACCAGAAGGGTTGCCACTTTTTGACAGTACGGCGCCCCATAAGGGTCAACAAACTGTGGAACAGGTTCTGACAGCATCAGCTGATACCCTGCTGGTGTTGGAGTCAGATATTTAACAGGAAATGACATCAGCTGAGCAGATCAAACCAGCAGGATATAATAGTTTGCTTCTAGTAATCAGTCATTTCCTTTTAAATAGCATCTCACTGGTATGAAACTGATGCAAAATCTGTTTTATATTATATATATCTCAGCTGTATATTTGGATGACAATCGTGATTTAACAATAAAAGGTAGTGTGTAAAGTTACAGAGGCTCTAAACTGAGCTGTAATAGAGCTGCTTAGAGTTCCTAGAAGCACACTATTGCCCCACACATGACCCGCAGATGACCCGGGACGGCCCACGTGTGGGACCGGAGCCTCCTGCCAACTGTCAGGAACAGCAAGATCCAAAATGTTCAGGTTTGACTTTAACCAGCTGATCTACAGCCACATGTTGCACATTAACAGAGTGGACACCGTGAGTTATGCAATCCACATGTGTGATAAATTAATCCCTCCTGAAGGAGCTGAGGAAACGCCCTCATGTCAAAAAGAGAGATTAGAGTCACGTTGTTTGTGGAATTAAGTGATAAAAAGGAAGTATTTAAGAGTTTTCTTTAATAAAACAGTCAGTAACAGGCGGCAGGAATAACTGCGTGGACATAAACTCGTGTTTAAAACAACTGAAGTTGCTAACTCACGTGTAGCTGCGATTTATCCGCCCTCCAATCAGCGCTCAGCTCCGAAACTTCTCTGTACTGCGATTGGTTGTTGTCTGCGCTGGGCGGGACCGTTCCGAGCCAGGACGAGGACGCTTCAGTACCGTTGTCATGACGACAAGTTCTGTCAGCTATAGCGGCTGTAAAAATGTCTAGAAAGAAGAGGAAAGGCCTGAAAAAGAAGAGGAGGGCGAGCCGCCAGTAGACGGACAGCTGGAGCGGAGACATGGCGGCGGTTCCGCTGGACCGGACCGGGTCAGGTCCGTGTCAGGTCTCGCTGGTTCTGGTCGGAGTTGGGAGAAGTTTCAGGAGCTGCTCATGTTGCTGAACGGTTCTGTGAGCAGCTGCTGCTGTCACTGCGGGGGCAGTTAGTGAGCCCAGCAGGCGGGTCGGATTCACGGCCAGCCTTCTATCCCGCTTATGGTCCCGCAGCGGAGCGCTGTGTGCAACACCGCCACCTGGTGGTCGGAGCTGCGCACTGCACAGGGAAGATCAGGAGAGATATGGAGGGCTAAAAAGGACAAAATTAAATAAACAAGTCATTAAATCGTTAGTTAAATATACCGACAATAAAAAAGTTTAAAAAAAAAACATTTATGTAATAGACAATTTATTCAATTATTCACTAAAATGCAAACTTATAGCCAATGCAGGTGTATAATTAAATATATAGACTCACTTTGTATATAATTTTATCTTGTCAAAATCACCCAATGAAAAGTGAGAGGTGTAGCTAACACTCAACTGTTGACCTCCATTATAGAGCTATTCAATAAATTAGAATATTATTTATTATTAGGAACTTTATCACAAAGTGAAGGACATTAGATGCATTAATTACACCTAGATGAATATTTGAAAACCTTTATTTCTGCTATGTATGATGATTTTCCACTTACAGCTAATTAAAACACGACATTTAAAATTAGAATTTCACAGCAGACCAATAACAGAAATACAGGAACCACAGTTTGCAGACAAAGTGTTGTTGGAGGAAAGTGATGAGTATAGCTGCTTTGTTATCACATGCTAGACGGCTAATGATGTACTTATTGTAACAGTGAGTCTCAAGGGTCTTCTTGGATTGCAGATTAACCAGTTTGTTCTTCTCCAACAAGATAATTGGTGCACAAAACCCAATAAATCCAAAATACACAGCAGCAGTATTTAGACGCACCTCTGTGTTCAGTTACATGAGCCTACAGCGCCATCTAGTGACCAAACAGGGAATATAACACATTTGGTTCCTGTATCTGGTCTCCATTTTATTTCTCTAATATGATCAATAAAATCCAGTGTGAACACATTCAGATCACACGATGCAGCATGGTGGTGGCAGCATCGTGCTGTGGGACCAATATAGAGCTAAAATGGAGCCATTAAGTATAATCCAATACTGAAAAAATATTAATCAAACATGTCATGAGATCAATTTTTATTGATCAAATTTATGCAGTATAATGGCATTTATTCTTTTTTTTTTTTTTACACAAATTTAACAAACTGATATCTTTATATTTCTAATTTCTTTTTATTTCTATAGATCTCCTCATTATTTCCCAGTTGCCACTGATAGGACGTTGTGATGAAGCTCAGTGGACCTGTAGTCCATAAACAACCTGCTATTCTCTGACTGTTGGATCCCCAAACTGATCTGCATATTGATACGTGTAAATCCAAGTTCATCCAGACATTGTGAGTGCTCACGTTTATTTGCCAGTGATTGCTAAGGTTGGGTTTACAAAGAGAGAAGGCACTAAAAATTCATCATAATGAAGTTAAAACTGGAGAAAGTCATGTCAAAGACAACCGGAAGACTGGAAATGAGGATGTTAGGAAATACAGATCGAGTTTAAGAGTTGGAGGAAGAAAGTAAAGAAAACAAGAGCTTAAAATACGACTGAAGAAAAGAGAAGTTATGTTAAAGTTCCTTTTTGAGGATAAGTAAACCAACGACCAAGAAGTGAGATTAAAAAAAGAAATAGAGTGAGAAAGGATGAAGTTGAAAGAGAGAAGAGTACAGAGCGAGGAGATGAAATGAAAGAAGGTTTGGAGGAAGTTTAAAACTGAGCCATGAAACAAGGAAGTGATGTGGAAGGAAAGAGAAGATTTTCTGTCTGCTGGGTTAATAAAGGATAAAGCAGCTCAGTGTCATCAGGGAGGGACCAGGTTCGACATCATGACTTTATTCAACACACCAGTAAACATTTCCTCAGCATCAGTTCATATATAACAAGAAAACACAGAAAAGTCCAGGGTAAACTCCAGATGTCCCATCATGCCATGCTGTCTCCAGGTCGCCTCATCTCCATCACCACGGTGGGCATGGCGGAGAGCGGCGTGGAGTAGGCGGACGCCATGCTCTGCACGCCGGCCAGCAGGATGCGCCAGCTGTACCGCAGGGCTTTACAGATGTTCTGCACCACAGAAGAAGAAGAAGAAGAAGAAGAAGGTTAGTGGATCTTTCTTCATGCTGAAACTATGACTGGACAATAAATCAATATATATCACAATAGATACATGATCAATATCAACAGATATTACAACTGATAGAATATTTAGTACATGGAATATTCATTGAACTCTGATCCAGAACCGCACAGCATTCTGGGAGATGTAGGCAGAGGGAAGACTTTAGCTGCTCAAACTCTCACGACTAGCTAAAGCTAGTGGTTACCTAGCAACAACCTGCTGAGTAACTTGTGCAGCAGCAGTTTAATGTTTTGCCACCGTTCCTCATAACTGCTTAAAACTGAAAAGTTTTGATAAAACAGGAAATGCAACGCCACAAAAAAAACTAATCAGTAATTATCAATACACTGATATGAAATGCTCATATCATGGTACAGTTTTCAGTCGTGTCGTCCAGCTGAAACCTTCTCTGGTCTCTAGTTTGGACTTTTAAATCAAAGATCAAACCAACAACAGAATCTGTCTGGAGATTTCAGATCCAGAGGCGATCATATTTTATAGCGATGATATTTTTATGTTTCCTCTGGAAAGAGGAAGGAGGATGAGAAGAGAGGAAGTGAAGACCACTCTCACACCAACCAGAACCAGTGAGTCCAGTAGGACTGTAGGGAAAACGGTTCTGGTCTCCAGTTTAGCTTTCAGTGCCTGCAGGTCGTCACTGTGGTCCAGTTGATTCAGGTGGCTCCACTGGCCTCCACTGGCCTCCACTGGCCTCCACTGGCCTCCACCAGCTCACAGATAAACAAACATGGAGGACTATAGTGACACCTAGCGGCCTCTTCCAGTACTGCATCTAAAATAAGGTTTTATAGTGATAAACTGTCCACTGGGTCAACAGAACGGGACAAAATGTCCATCTGGACGCCGTCCTCTGGGTCTGGACCCGGACATTTCTTTACAATGTTATCTCTCTCAGTGATTGAGACTCTCTGGTTATCTGCTCAGGGAGGTGGGGTCAAAGGTCAGGACTACAAAGCAGAGTCAATGTTTAACAGCTGCAGCTAAAAGACTGCTGGAATGTCAACAAGCAGAAAAATCTGAAGTTTACTTTTAACAAATGTTTCATATTAATATGACACAACTATGTTCTTCGTTAACATGTTTTATTATTTCCAGGTAAAACTTTGATTATACTTCACATCAAACATTTTTTATTTTCATTTATATTTTTTATATTAATGCTGAGAATATTTATTGAACCAAAAAGTGACAGAAGAATATCCAACCAGGTCAAAGGTCATCTTACCTTCCGACACTTGTTGCACCTCCTCTTCCTCTTTCTCTTCTTCTCCTCCTTCCTTCTCCTCCTCTCCTCCTCTTCCTCGTCTTCCTCCTCTCCCTCCTCTATCAGTGGTTCGTATTTATCTGGAAGGATGCAGAAATAAACGTCTTTGGAGGTTTTCTGTTGCTTCTTCCCCTCCAGAGGAGCTGCGGCCTCCTCCTGCTCCTCCGCTCCCATCCCTCGCTCCTCTCCTTTTACCTCCTGCTCCTGTTTACGGCTGAAGGACCTTTGAAATGAGGAGGAGTCAAACTTTATGAGTAGCCTGAAGCTCCCTGCAGACTCAGGAAACACGGGAAAACATCAGATTACAGAGGAATGTGGAGAGTTTGGGGAAATCAGAGGAACTCAGATGTTCAGCAGGTTGTTTGCTTTCAAGAAAAATCTCTAAAACCCTGAAAACCAGCAAAGCCACGAAGCCATTCCTCTAAACTGTGAATGTTTTCTTTTCTGGAAAGTAAACTGAAAGCCTCCTAAAAACAGATGACAAGATCAGTTTTTCTTGGACTTGTTAGTTTCAGTTCTGATGTGAAACAGGATCCAGTGATTTCAGCCTCAACTGGATCTTCTTGGTCTTCATTTATGTATCATAATTCCTAAACCAGACCGTCCATAAACACCTTACAGCACAGGTTACCTCTTCCTTTCAGTCCAGGTTGGTACAGAACTTGTTTCTCATTTTCAGCCAGCGTCTTCACGGCTTTGGTTTCCATGACGTTTGTTCTTGTATATGATTGATGAACATCTTGGCTGATTCTTTTGATTTTCTCATGATGTCACTCAAGGAAGAGGAATGTTTGAGTAAATCCACAGCGATGCCTCCAATTTATTCAAATGTTTTTCATTAATTACAGACAGGACTTTAAATACTTCATTTCATTTAATTAATTACATTGATCTTAATGCAATTAATCATATTTTTCTTTGCTACATACAAAAATCCCAAGCTGGAACCTTTCTCTTCATGCGTTTCTGGTACACCCATAAATCTGGTGCACAAGCTACATCCACTAACAACGATGATGGATGACAAAGTTGTCTTTCTCAGTCCACTGGGGGTTAATTTCTGCTTCTAAGTTGATCTGATTGGATTATTGTTGTGCTAAAGGAAGTTAGCTTATCAGCAAAACTATTCAAGCCTATGATAGCATCTCAATGCTGCTGCTAATGCTAATGCTAATGTTGGCGTCCATGAATGATCATGAACTTTGCTCCAATCTGATAAACAACGGATTAAAAACTATAAATTATCCAATAATTTACCAGTAAAAAGGGATTTTGAATTAAATATGGTGCTTATTTTGTTTGTTTGGTTTTTCATTAAAATGTGATTAATCACCTGGATCTTCTGATGGGATGGGATGGCCATGAATTAAATCTTTATCTTAATCTTGTTTTTTTTTTTTTTTTTTTTTTTTTTTTACCTTTGACTTGTTTTTGTCTTGAACTTTGACCAGGAACTAAAACGTTAGCATCAACTCAGAACCTTCCTGGTTTGAGTTTAGATTTCTGTTTGAACGGTATGACTGTACTAGTCAGACAGTGAAATACTTTTTCATTTTTCACTCAGGCAGGAACAAGAACAGCTATTTTTATCCTCAAGGCTTTGAGGAAGAAACAAATGGAAAGTTCAGAAGATTATGGAAGAAAATAAGTTTAAGTCAGAAGCTTGTTCACATTTGGCTGCTTTATTAAATCGTCACAACAGGAAAGTCCACTGCTGTGTAGAAATATATCACATAGATCAGCTGCTACACACACTGACATGAAACTAAGGCTTCAGGGTGAAACAACTTTGCACATTTAAACAGCTTCATGGATAAATACAGATGTAATCATTTCAAACATTGTCACATTACCCTAAATGAACTACAATTAACCAACAAACCCAGAAGAAAATAAATGGCTTCCCTGTTTTCTGTTTTTTAATCTACATGTGTGGGTTTGTGTTGTTGAGTAGTGTGTTCCCCGAGAGGCTGATGCTCTCTGGCTTCATGAGGCTTTCTGGGATTTTGATGCTTTTTGACCCTGAAGAAAGAAAAATAAGAGAAAAGGAAATGGTTGCAGATATTAACATAATCTTGATTTGTTCTTTTGTTAAACTGGTAAAAGCTCTCAATCTCCTTCTGTAACTAACTTGTCTCTTTTTCAACTTCATTTACTAAAACTGCAAATGACAGAATAAACGCCAAGTCACATTCTAGAAGTTTTCTGGAAACATGAAGTTGATGGTAGAAAGCAGCTGCTGGAGAAACCTAAATGAGCGTAATGGAAATAAAGTCAACTGAGGTGTGACCACGCATACAGAAAGTTGCTGGCTATTTGAAATGTCATGTAACAGTTTGTTCAAAAGCCTGTCAGCGCTGACAGGAAGTGGGCATCCTGTGTGTGTTCGAGGTTGTGTGTTTTCTGTTACGAGTCTATGTGGAGTGATAACAGGAATTTGGTTTCAGCGGTTTTCATTTGCTCAGCCCTCTAGTTTCATTTATGTTCACTGACCTGAAACGCTGCACCAATCAACTTTATGGGAACTCAAACTCCATCTAAAATGTTACTGAAGCAACAGCAAGACTAGATTCTCTCCAAATGTTTGAGTGGATGGCTCAAAACAACTCTTTAATCTTCTAGAAACAGAAAATGAGGAACATATAAGACATTCAGAACATTTCTGAGGTGTAACATGGTTTGATTTCTCCCACAAAAATCTTAATTACCAAAGTGAGACGCCACAAGAAGCCACCAAGTTCAAAGTCAGGTCAACTGACCAGAGTCAAAAAGATATGGTCAGTTTGCTGGGCAGGATCCCAAAGACCCAAGGCCTAGTCAAAGTTCACCGTCAGGTCACAAGAGCCAGGTTCCAAACTCAAACTAAAGAGAACCAGGACAAGGAATCCAGTTTAAAGTCCTCAAAGTCCAGTGGTCAAACCTGGAGCTCCTGCTTCGCTCTGAGACCAACAAAGCTTGGAAGATTTTGAGTCAAACTTTGAAACCAAGTAGGAGAATTGTTGCAGTTAAAAGCTAAATTCTATGGAAGTCCTGACGAGTCGAGACTAGACAATGTTGAAGGAAAGACCAAATGGTTGGTACTTCAAACGACTTTCTACTGTTTTATAGATGTAAACTACTGATCAAGGGGAAGACCCAACCTTGGTTCTTGGTTAGCTTAGCCACATCGTAGTTTAGCCACATCATAGCTAGCTTCCACTCAGCAGCCATTGTGTTTGTTCATCCTGTTGTAAATGTTTCTGCTGTCAATCAGGACAAACTTCCTGTTTCTTACATTTCCTGCAGGCAGACTGACGGTCAGCCCATTTGGGGTCTTCACACCCAGACTCAGCTTCTTCTTCCAGAGGTAATAATACTCCACACACTCTGACAGGGACTTGGACCGAACCTAAAGCACATAAAACGGGTCACATATGTTGTAAGTCAGACATATCTGCATACATGTGTTAATTGGTTCATATTGGACCAGAACCGGACCGAGCCCCAAACTCACCGCTTTCTGGACGCTGCTGAAGTCTTTGTGGTGGATCTGCAGGGATTTAACCAGCAGCTTCTTCTCGGCGGCGCTCCACTGAACACCTGCAACACACAGATGTTAATGCAACATCTACCTGCTGTATTTCTGGGTTCAATCAGACATTACTGCTTGGTTCTGATCAACAGGTACCAACTGACCGGTCTGGTTGGGGGAGATCTGTGGTTCTGATAGCATCTTCTCCACCGTCAGCTGACAGAACAGATTACAATTAGATCAAACAGCAGAAACTAACAAACCACCAGCAGGCACTTAAACTGGAAAACATTCCCATCTCTCTCTTTTTCTTACTAGATAATTATTCTAGAAGTTGAAAACATATTTTTAGTGTTTCTGATGACATTTTTGTCTCTTTGGAGGATTTTTACCCCTTTTTGTGTCCTGGAGGTGAGATTCAGCACTGTTGCATTTTAGTCTTTTGTCCTGATTTTTGTTCAGTTTGTTGTTCAGTTTCTTTGTTTTCTCTGAGTGGATATTTCATGTCTGTATTGTTTTTTCAAATTTTCACTGAATTTATTTCTGTTTTGAGAGCCTGGGATGTATTTTGGCTCTATTTACGTTAATATTTGCATGTGTTTGTGTGTCTGTTTTTGTTTTTTCCCTCCTGTTACTTATGTTTTCAGTCTCTTTGGATTATTGATGAAGGTTTTCTGACTCTATGGGACCCATAAGGCCTCTTCAGATAATAAAACCATTCCAGTTGATGATTCTCCTCATATTAGTAAATTCCTTCTGAAAACTGCTTTATGGGGATGTTTTACCAGGAAGTCTCCTTTGCACTGTGCCAGCAGCTGCAGGGCTTGTTCTGGCCCGGCCCGGGCTCCTGGTACCACACTGGACCGGGCCATCATCAGCAGAGCCTCCACTGCAACAACAGAACAAGAACGTTTTAAATTCATTCCCAGATTAAGAACATTCTGTAGCTGTTTTTATTTCTCTGACCTCTCTGCTGATCGACGGGGCACTCCATCTCGTCATACGGCTTCCACAGCAGCAGTGCATTGTGGGAGTCGGTCCAGGCGTATTTTCTGTCCCGTAAAGACGGGATCTCGGCCTGGAAGCTCTTCCCAAAGTTGATCCGCCTGAGATTAACAGCTCAAAGTTAAGGGACGTTATTCCTAAAAATGGACGTCTGTCATGAACGGTGGTGTTGGAGGTGGTGAGGCAGACGCTGGAGACCCAGGTAAGGTGAATGATGATGATTTAATGA
>CAEFZY010061064.1:0-17978 GCA_903066815.1 Brachyrhaphis roseni
TATATATATATATATATATTATATAAAGATTATATGCACATGTGTGTGTAAGCAATATCATAATGCATACAGAAATAATAATTTCAACACAGGCAATAAATTATGCAACTGTTCAGACTCTTGTATAGCTCTCAGTTTAATACTTGTCGACTTGTAAGTGTGTGTTGTTAAATAATCAATTTGGACATACGATTCATTTATGGAGGATTGTCTGCCTTTGGCCACTGTCACAAGTTGTTCATCTGATGATGAATGTCCATAAATAAATAAATCATCTTCAGCTGGTAAAATGAAGCCAACAACTGCTGGGGGTGAATCCATAATTTGCTCCAGCATGGCTGTTGAACAGCTGACATAGGTCATAATGGGTATTGTAAGCTTTACTTTAATGCATTTAATGCAAAAGAAAATATCTGTTGTCAAATCAAATTTTTTTTATTTACACAAATTTAATTTTTAACATCTGACTCATTGTTTTTTCAACATATTAGTTATTAAACAAAGGACAATTGAAACCAAAAGGGTCCCACAAAGCATATTTTCTCTGTTAAACTTGTACTTACATCACAAAGGACTGCATTTGTTTGATGTCATGTCTGAAAGTAATAGGTTAGTGGGGGGGGGGAGCACCTCTAAGGGCTAAAAACCAAATCTGATAAAATGCTTAACATGTGATGCCATAGGCCCTATGGCATAGGGCACTTGTGTACAGGTCTTTTTGATAAACATCTTTAAAAAACTGACATGATATCTAATATGTTTAGTTTTCGAGTGAAATGAAGAGGTAGCCAAGTAGTTACCTGAGAACATTTTTCTCTACATCCATGCCCTCTTCTGCATTGTCAGCATCTTTCATTTTAATTTTAAGGGAAGATTAGAGTGGCCCAGGCAGCTGATTCATGAGACAAAGATTAAAGACTCAAGATATTAGGCAACTACAACATTTGCATTACTTAAGAGGCTATCCTGCCAAACAAAATGGATGATTTCAACTTAGTTTCTTTCACAGAATCATGCAATCATGTAGACATAAGACAAGATGAGCTTTTCTTGAGCTGCTCTTGTGTTCAGAAAAAAATGAAAATCACTCAAATGTGCTGTCCATTAATGCTTAATTTTTACAGTCTAATTTGTTCTATGTTTATATATGCAGTGATTGAATACAGTACTTCAAACTTGACTCATCTTTCTCCAGTTTGGAAATTGTAACTGTTGATGTACTCAAATAAGTTAAAAGCAAACAGAGCAATCAGTCACAATGCAAAGCAATAAAGCAGTAATAAAATCTAACTCCAAATATTTCATAGCAGCAACATCGCAAAGCATAAAACACTTCTACGTCTCTGGGCAATTTTGTGGGACGGTGCCTCAAAGGCAGATTTTATATTGAGGTTTGCGTTCTGCTGAATGTGCATGATTGCGTACAAGCCCGTGTTGGTGAAATGAGGGTTTAAATCAGTTGCTACACTTGTGTATTTATGCATTTGCAAGCTGCCATCGGCTAGTGTAAAAATATCTGCGATCCCATATTGTTGCAGTTCAGAAGCGTTTCATTACATTAGCTTTTGGGAATACTGTACTCTACCGCACACTTCTATAGGGTCAAGATCAGTACTTTGCAAAAGTATTAATACCTCCTCAACTTTTTCCACATTTTCTCATAACCACAAGCCTCAGCGCATTTTATTGGCGTCTTATGTAACCGTCCACTACAAGCTGCATTGTATTTTACAATGACACAAATCCATGACAAGCTCTTCTGATTTGAAAACCAATTCTAACCATGAGTAGTTTAATTTTCACTTTATGATAATTCACAAAGTTATATTGGTCTATCACATAAAAATCCTAATAAAAAAAAATCCAATATTGTGATTGTGATGTGACAAAAACTAAAAAAGTCCTTGGAATTATAATAAATATTTGAACTTCTTAATTTGAGAAAGCTGCTTTCTTCTTTTAAAAACCTTACAATCTGTTGACCACAATGTCACCTGTAGACCACAGCAGCTAAGAAAACCTATAATTCTCAGCAGGAATATTTATCGAAGCAAGTACTTGATTAATAGCTAAACAGATTGTGACGCATTTTTAACCCTCTCATGCATAAGTGGGTCCTTTTAGACCCGGTGAGGTCATCTTTTTGCAATATCTTTGTAATGAAAAGTTTTCATTACTTCATATTCCATGTATTCCTCAACAACCATGCTATTGCAATTCAAATTTTTTATTTACCTTTACACATTTTAAGAAATAACATGTTTTATATTACTACCCCATTCTTATATAAGTGGGTCCAAAATGACCAGCATTCATTTCCTATGGAATTTAATGGGAATCTTTGTTTCTTACCAGCTGTGACCGTCAGGAACACATTTTTTGTGAACCATACACACTGAGTCCTAAGTCTCACCACTGAATAATAATATTTTACACAGCAAGAACTTTTACATATAATTATTATCTTTATTTTTACCTCACAAATGTGTGTGTGTGTCGATCATCAGTGCTGTGACAGTGTTATTGTCACAAATTAACCTATTAGCCTTCTTTGAAGTTAGCTGACACTAGTTATCTAACCAAGCTAGTTAACATTATTGATTAAACTTTATTGTACATGCATATTATTTGTGTGTGTCTCTCTGTGTGTGTCTGACACCTTGGATGAGAAAACCAAAAGAAAAATGTGTTGAATGACATGCAAAACCTGTTGATCAATGTGTTCAAGGTTCTTTCTTTTGTTATCTCAATAAATAAAATAAAAATTCATAGATATATAAATAAATGCATAAATAAATGAGCTGAAAAAGAATAGAGTGCCTTCATCGGGTTGGGGCGGATGTCCTGGCCCAAGTGGAGCGGGAGATCGACAGACAGATTGGTGCAGTGTCTGCAGTGAAGCGGGAGCTGTACCAGTCTGTCGAGGTGAAGAGAGAGCTGAGCCAAAAAGCGAAGCTCTTGATTTACCGGTCTAAGTTCCTACCCTGATCTATGATCATGAGCTTTGGGTCATGTCTGAAAGAACGAGGTCACGGATATAATCTTAGTTTTTTAGGGTGTCTGGGCTGTCGTTAGAGAGAGAAGCTCAGTCATCTGGGAGGGAGTCAGAGTAGAACCGATGCTCCTTCATGTGGAGCCAGTTGAGGTGGCTTAGGCATCTGATTAGGACACCTCCTGGTTGCCTCTCTGGTGAGATTTTCCGGGCACGACCCAGAGGAAGACCCAGGACACGCTGGAGGGACTATGTTTCTCAGCTAGCCTAGATAGATGGATGGATGGATGGATAAATAAATGCACATACATACACACTCACATGCATGATACACACAGCACAATAGAATACAGACAGCAATGTTAGCTAGCTTGGTTAGCTAGCTAGTTTCAAGAAACGTGCTCTTTCTACCCCCTCCTCCCCCTCTCCCCACACACACATAATGGACACTGATGTTGTTCCAAGATTGCTGTTGTAAAATTGCTGTTGTCATTTCGTTTTAAAAATGTTCTTCAAATTGTCACAAATGTTCTACAATTTCTTCTAAAAATGTTTTAAAAAGTGAAAAATGAAAATATTTCAAACATGAAATAATACTTGTGTGAAATAAAATACAGCAGAACGTATTATGCTAAACATTATTTTGAATCAAAATAACAAAAGTAGCATAAAAACACATTGAATTAATCACAGGTCCAAAAAGACCCACTCCTGGAAGACTATAGTCAATATGTCATGCATCAGAGGGTTAAGAATTTTTCACTATGACAAGTAGCCAGGTGATACAAAGTCATTTGTTACATTTTCAAACCTCAAACATTATGGCAACATACAGAAGAATGGATGACTGTTGCAAAAAAGACACATTGTATCAATCACTGTTGCATTTTAGAAAGTGTTTAAAGTTTCTCAGTGCATTTCTCCTTTTCCCATTCTGTCCTGCCCTCCTCCTCCTCCACTGACACTGTAGTATTTATCCTCTCCCTACTTGTATCCTCAGTGGATTGCTTTGTCCTAATTGGAAAGCTGAGTTAATTATCCCCTAGCATGTACTTGGCACATAATCTAGACCTCCCCTAGAGGAACGGTTAGGTTTGGCTTATAATCCCAGACAAATAACAGTGGGCTAAATAAGACCGGTGTAAGAGCACTCTGACCTCAACTGCCCCCTTGATTGACTGATATAGATTGAGGATGGAGAAATGAGGAGTATCCATCATGTTTTTAGCTGTCACCATTTTCAGTGACTTAATTGGGTTAATTGGAAAAGTCTGCATTGATTTTGAGTTTTTTGTTTTTCTTGCCTGAGGATTTTACCAAAACTCCAAACTATGCACAAAGTACATGGCGCTAGTCAGGTTAAGTCACTGACAGTCACAGTATAAGCTGAAAGAAAAGTGAATAAACCATGGACAAACATAACGTATGAGTTGCCTGTGCTTTCTAGGTTTTATGCAAGGACTTCTTTCACCAATTAGAGCAAACACCATCCATAAAGGAAATAGGGTGGCATCTAGAGTGGAACTGCCATAAATAGATTTTATTTTTTTAAAAAAATCTATTTGGCTGTGAAACAAAACCTAAGATATTCTTTGACACACTTCCCATTTGTACTTTAGAAAAAACAATGCCTTTTATTAAAATGATTACGCAGGGGGAACAATATAAGCTCTGGGCAAGTATTGTAGTACATTTCTTTATTTCTGTACTCTTTGATATTTGATCACTGGACATTATCTTTTGGCTTCTTTTATTTTTTCAAATACGGAGTTGCATCACTTGACATTCATATTCTAGGTAAAACCTATACTATTCAATTTTCACCTTTGAATAATTGCAAGTCTATTAGGAAGACCTACAAAGTTTATTTGACCTTTTTTTAATAACTTATTTTTTATGAATAGTTGATTAATTTACAAAATCATTTTGGGTGCAATTCATTCTGGCTTACTATTTGATGTAGAATTCATTCTTACGTAGTGTTTGATATAGAAACAAAAAAAACTGCAATTTCTTTCAGTGAACATTTTGCAAGAGTGGTTCCAAGAGGAAGAAATAAACTAGGAAATCTGTCTTCAATCTAGATTTTATCTCTAACCAAATTTAAAGCTTTAGTGAAATCTCCATTCTTTAGCATAAATCTGCAAGTATTTTCAGACATTCATTGATCTATTGAGATCTTTTTAAATATGAAGTGTGTCAATAAGAGATGTGTGATCTCCCTAGAAAAAGCAGGTACGTAAATTAAATAAAGCAAAATAAGTATGTACAGTAATGCAAAAATATTTACCAGCAACAAACATAGATCATTTTTGTTTTGGGCAGATTTTGATTATTTTTTACTGCCAGAAAACACTCACACCTTGACGGGTTTTTTTAAAAAGAAAAAAAAATATCACTGATGAGTGAACATAAAGTAATGGATTTATAGTTCTATTCAAATTTTCAAGAAGAACATGCATTTATTTTATATTATAGATGATGAATCCATGAAAAACCCCATTATGTTTCTCCATATCAATAAGACTGTATAAAGTATAGCTTAAGGATGCTCTCTTCTGTTTTCTTCAGTCTGTGTGCTGTTACTCAGCTCTGCTCCAAAAGATGGGATATCAAACATTTAATGTGTAAAAACTAACCACAGAAAATCCCAAAAAATCTATAACTTACTACAATTTACTCTCAAGCACAAGTTTGTTTTTTAGCTCTCCTCCAAGAATGAAACAACAAAGACTTAGCTAAGCTGTTTCTAATGTAGTTTTTTCATCTGAGTCACTGTCATACTCATAAGTGTTGACAGTGTATCATTGCTAAAGCTATTACTGTGTCAAAATCTGTTATCTCTCTTATAATATTGCTCCCATTTCCAGCTTAAACAATGTACTACACAAATCCTATTTTCTTAGTCGGAAGAAGTTTCCATAAAAGCAAACACTACTCACAAAGTTGTTTAAGACTCCAAGAGACTAAGTCATGAACACTAATGAAAGCCAAAGTGTTTCCAGGTTGACACTAAGTAGGGACCATACCCCTAACCAATAGTTTTATTAATGATATATTTATTGAGCTACAAATGCTTTTATTGTATTCCTTCTTACTTGGAATGCTAAGGAAAACAAATGAAAGAAAAAAAAAACTGGCTGCTGCGGAGGCATAAGGTGCTGACTTTAAAGACAATCTCTAAGCACAAAAGAAAAAAAAAACTGGAAGTTTTCTGAGAAGAATATCAGTAAATGTATCTATAAGAAAATTAAATTTTCTCAGGTTGTAAAAAATTATCAGTTTGTATACTGAAAACCATTGCCTGTTGATCTCGTTTTGGGCAGATGGAATCCCTGCCCTGATGCTGCTTAGAGGTGATCAGTTGCTGAGCGCTGCACAAAATGTGTATTGACAATCCAATACTGTGTTGACTACCTCCCAGACTTCCAATGAAATCACATGCTTCAGCCTTGTTAAAAACCTTGGAGTGGCAATCTCTTAATAGAGGATCTAGCAAGATGCAGCAAAGGAGATTCTTGATAGAGTGGCTGTCTTGGAAAACTGACGAGAAAGACAAGATGTCTTGAATGTGATCAAAATAACAAGTCTGCAGAACAGAGCTTGACTTGGAAACATAAAGTACTCTGACCAAGCAAGTGGGGACTTGAATGAGCATTACTGTGCATATGAGTCGCTGTGAAAAAAGTTTTTTCCCCTTACAAATTTCTTTTGATTTTCATTATTTGATTGACTTAAATTATTCAGATTATCAAACAAATGGACAGATATTGCTAGAAATAATAGGCCTACAAACCACAGTTTTCAAATAATAATTCCATTAGCAATAAATATCCAAACCAACTTGACTCTATAAAAAGATAGTTGCTCCACAACAGCCTCTCTGGTGCGCACTTCACCAACTGAACCACCCAGCTACCCATAATAAATATTTTTAACTACTTACATTGAGATGCAAGGAAATAATAAATGTGCTGATATGTTGGGCTATTGAAGCATTTTATTTTGCAGGATTATTGTGTTTTGGTTTGTTGTGCCACACAGTGTTTACATTGTCATAAAAAAAAATAAAAAAAGGCTGGACAAATCTCTTTATTGAAACCGAATGGATGAGTGTCCAGATTTGCCAGTGGTCACTTACATCTACATCATGACCTTTTGGACGAATTGTGCTTTCGCTGTTTGAGGTTCTTAAAGCCTCAGTTACTTATTATAAGTGGCTTAATTCAAACAATTGAAGTAGTTATTTATTATACTTTATAAACCACCAAAACATGTTACCATGTAATTTTTTTATTGATGTACTACCTTTTTGCCAATAACAAAATATATTGAGTTTGCCGTTCTCTTGAAAATAGCCCATACAATCACAATGAGTTAATTACAGATTTTTATAAAATTGTCACACAGTTCATTTTAGAAACAAAATATTTATAGCTAGGTACCAGATACAATATATCAGTCTCAGTCATATTTTAAGATCATGATCTTGCAATCTTCACATACATCTCAGGTTAATAAATTTCACTCTAAGGTAGTTTTTTTGTAACATTTGGCCCTTCTGTCCTGAGTGTGTTTGACAAATGAAATTACATAGATCTTGCATAAATTTCAGGACAGCAACATGACTAGTGTTTATGACAGTATGGACATGATTGATGACTGATGGTTCCAAAGGGCTTTCACACTGTGCAGAGCGGTCAGCCTCATTAATCAACACTTTGACTTGGAAGACTGGAATAATAACTGAACCTTCTTAACGTGTGCATGTAAACACCTCCATAAAATTTAAGTACTTCTCATTTTATCTATTGGTATTTTTTTTCCATGTATTCATAATCTACAACACAGGAAGCAATATATGTTCTTTTAATATTGAACATAAAAACAAACTTGACCATGGTAAGTTCTAATTAATAGATCACCCTGAAATCTTAGTGTTGTCCTTTAACTCAACTAGGTTTTAGATCCTTTATCACTGCTTGATTTAATTTCTTTATTGATTCAAAAGGCCATTTGAAGGTCAGTCCTTTACTGAACTCGCAGAAGCTGACATTCAAAAGAAAAACAACATTACAATTATCTCATGTTATTTAATTTAAAACCTATTGAGGATCTAACAGCTAAATGGTAGTGTGTTTATTGTTGTTGTCCTTCAGGTTTTTAGGGCTATGCTTTAAAGAGACATGGGTAAAACTCAAATAATTATTAACTTTTTGTTAATAATTATTAACGAAAGGTAATAATAAAAGCTGCTTGAACATAAAAAGTCTAATTTTCAAGAATGCTCTGACTAGACAGCTCAAGAACAAGGTAAAAATTCAAGATTTCTTTTTTTTTTATTATGTGACAGTGACATTTCATTGTAGAAAAAACAAATCACATGGAACATCTATAGCCAGAGGTTTCTGTCATCTTGCTCTTCAAGAGTCAGATGGTTTGTCAGTTATTTCAGAAAGTGGACACATTATAAAGATTCAATACATATTTCAAGATTTTATTTCTTGTAATTTTGATTATAATTATTATGGTTTATAGACTAAATCCAGTGTTTCATTCAGAATATGACATACTAACTATTGCACAATATTTTAAAAAGAGATGTCAGGGTTTTGAAAAGTATGTCAATTTCAATGCTAATACCTGTTTGGTTCTCCTTTTCCTTGAATTACTGTGAATTACTGTATCAGTGGGGCGTGGCATGGAAGTGATCATCCTTTGGTAGTGCTGAGGTGTAATGCAAGCCTAAGTTGCTTTGATAGTGACCTTAAGGTCATTTGCATTGTTGTGTCTTGCATCTCTCATCTTCCTCTTGAAAATACTCCATTGAGTATCTATTGGGTTCAGGTCAAGCCAGTTTGCTGGCCAATCAAGCATAGTATTACCATGGTAATTGAACCAGATCTTGGCAGTGTGGGCAGGTGAAAAGTCCTTTTGGAAAATGCAGTCATAATCTCCATAAAGTGTGTGAACAAAAGAAACCAGCAAGTGCTCTAACATTTCCTGGTAGACATTTCTCCTGTGATGGTGGATTTTAGAAAACAGTGAACCAACACCAGCAGAGGACATTGCTCCCCAAATTATCACTGACTGTGGAAGCTTCACACTGAACTTTGAGCAATATGGATTCTATGCCTTTCCACTTTCCTCCAGACTCTGGGAGATTGATTTCTAAATGAAATGCAAACTTACTTTCAATTAAAAAGAGAACTTTCAGCTACTGAGCAACAGTCCAGTTCTTTTCCTCTTTAGCCTATGTATGAAGCTTCTGACTTTGTCTCTGGTTCAGGAATTCAACGCAACATTTGTAGCTCGTGCGTAGGATTCATCTGTGTGTAGTGGCTCTTGATGTGCTGACTCAAGCCTCAGGCCATTCCTTGTAAAACTCCCAATGGAATGGATTTTGATTGACAGTCCTCTCAAGTCTGCTTTTATCCCAGTTGCTGTGCCCTTTTATTAACACAATTTTTCGTTTCACTTGACTTTCTTTAAGTAAGGTGTAACTTTTTCTTAATGTAGAAAAATTCTGTGACACAGAATTTTTCCAATTTTTAAAAACTGGGCTATACAGTATACAACTTTGCATTGTGCAATTATTTCCACACATTAAAATGCTGCATGTGTTCAATGTTTAATGTTCAAAAATGTTTTTAGTCAAATATAGTCCACCAAGACTTTCATCAAGGTTGGCAGGTCTATTTATCATCTTAGTCCCCTATGATAAGGATTTGCAAGTTTCCTTTGCACCAATGCTCAGAACCCTGCATTCTTAACATTTGTTCTTTTCAGCTGACAGATGTAAAACTTGGAGCCATTTGCCTCCTCATCAATCAGCAAGAATAAAAAATTGCTTGTTATCCATAGACACTCAGTCACCATTTCAAGGTTAATGGCCAATTTCTTTAAGAGATTTGGGCCGCAAGAGCGGAATTCAAGCGATGAAAAATGAGTTAAGAAAAAGATCAACAAAAGATATTAAGAACATTTTGGACTGCTGGACATTTTTAAATTTTACTCACAATCTTCAATATTAGTGCTGTTACTACAGTACAAACACAGTGTCCAACATTGTTGCTTTTGTCACCTTCCTTGAATTATTATAGTTTCTCTCTAGTTCAATTTAGTGATAGCACAGTTAGCCATCAGTCTGTCAGGGATTGCAACATTGCTTTTTCTTTCCCCATAAAAACCTATAAGCCTCATTTGACAAATGACTGCCTTGTGGTTTAAGTAAAAAGGCACATTAATTAGACAATACAAGTGTACTCAAAAATAACCTTTTGTATCACCCACAAAAGTTTTGTATCACCCACAGTGTTACTGGGAAACACAGCGGGTTCATTTACATTTTTCAGGCAATACTCACATGGATGGTTTATTTCACAATGTTTCTTTTATGTTATTTGACATTGCTTTATGAGAGCTTTCAATTAAGGTCAGAGCATTAAAGTAACATAAGTCAAGAAACTCCAGTACTTGTGCATCGATGAAACATGACACACTGTAAATACAGTATTTCACATATTTACAGACTGGTATTGATGTAAAAAAATGGAGTGGACATCTACACTAACTATATGACTATGCACATCATGACTTTTCTTGTGCTATACAGAAGAAAGTCTCTAAAGTTGTCTAGTGTACAGGTGTAACATAGCAATCTATTAAGTAGTAATCTGTACACTCTTCAAGCAGATCATCCAACTATGGAAAAAAAAATGTCAGGGCAGACAGAATTATATGTATCCAACCCCAACCATTCTTTTTCTTGCATCAGTTATTTCAATTAATATTTTCATTTCAGTTTAATTCTACCCATTTCACTCAATTTCACAGTTTAATCTGGCTTTTCATAGTTATATTGGCAAGATCTTATGCCATGGCTTCATACCGCATAAAGTGCATCACATAAAGCTCTTCACCAAATTTATGTTGTAGTGTTGATTATTTTAAAAACAAATCTATAAACCACAAATACAAAAGTTACAGCTAATAACAGGAAATGAAAATCAAATTGACAGATTAATGGGGAGAGCAGCATTGTTACTGCTCATAGCAGTTTCTCAAAAAAAACAAAACAAAAAAAAAACAGATTTTCCTCCACTGGACACCATCTGAAGTTGTCCACCTCCATTCAGTGCTGACTTTGTGTTATTGACAATGACTTCACAGTGTACTTGTTTTTCAGGTTGTTCACAAGACCTCTGGGGAATATTTAGCCCGATTAGATGTATGAATAAGCAGAGCCAACTTGATTGAATTGGTCAAATTGCTGTTATCCTGTGACTATAATGAAGTGGCTACCAGACATCCTTGAACTAAAAAAACAAGACCAGATTTGACTGAGAGAGAATGAAAACAGAAGATTTGGAGAATAAGAGTAAGATAATTTTCTAGCTGCTGACTTGGTGATTTTATGAAGTAGCAAATGATCAATAGGTTTAATGTCTGTGAAGCCAAAATTCTTACCTCATGACAGCCTCAGTCCTAATTCTGCAGTGTGAACAACTGCATCTCTTGTCTCCACCTCTGATACAGACATCTGTTCTCTGACAACACTGTGGGCTTTCAGAAACTACCTGAAGCCAATAGAAAAGTGAGCATCAGCAGTGCACATGTGCACAGAGGTGGAAAATCAATATACACTGCATGCTCGATATGCCATGGAATCTTCTTTGCTTCACTGCAGGTGATATTTTCAGGGATAATCTGTCGCTTTTGAAGAATATTACAACTACTCTGGACTCTTTATAAGTGTTTCATCAGATGTACATGTCTCCTGAATTTTTCTGTGCATGACGTCCCTATATTTTATCTTAAGTAAGACTCAATATTGTTTGCTTTTTCCTAAAGTAATATGTAAGTAACCCTTCAGGATAATGAATGTCATTATATCTAAAGCATAAATCCCAATGGCTTTAATTATTTTTATGTGAACTCAAAGTTTCTACCACAAAAACAATGAAATGTGGTTTAATCTGTGCATCCATCTGTATATCCATTCATCCTTATCCCATGCCCTTCATCCCTTATTCAAGACTCAGTACCTTGACCAGATATGCCCAAATTCCTTCTCCCTACCTACTCTTGTCAAACTTATATAGAAGAAAGAGACACAGAATCTCACATTGCCCCATTGACACATTTCTTTAAAATGATGAAAATCCTGTTCTTCATGAATTTGAATATTTTGACAATGTGGATGTTCCTAGATAGGGTGAGAAGTGTGATAATTTGAAAACACTGCCTGATTTCATTTTAACCTTTGTGAAATCAGTAACAGTGATAGGGACAATCCCTCTTTGCCCAAAACATTTGACTTTTATATGAGTAGCAAAGAAACTAAAAATGTTACTTTTGCTGCCTGACTATAGTTTAGGTCAATCGTTGATGTTATGGAGTATGCAAAGCACAAAAATTCTGGCTTCATAACCTCACTGAAGTCCTCGCACACCAAGTTTTATGACCACAACTAAGCCGAGTACAAGATAAGTTCTGTTTTAGCTGTAGATAGGTCTAAACTATTTCAAGAGTCCCACACCAACTAAAGGCCTTTTACACTGCAGGGCCTATTGTACTTTGACCCTGGTTGTGTTTGCACTGAGCATAGCGCTGCTTTGAAAAATTAATTTCCATTGATGGCAGCATAGGGCCATTTTAAGACACCCGGCAGGACACTTTCTTGCTCCTTATTGTCCAATGCAGCTCCTTCTGTACCCTCTTGTCAGCGAGTAAGCTAAGGGAAAAAAATAAATCAGCTTTACTTTTAAAGCATTTTAAAATATTCTTATCTCAGTATCATCTTTGACCTATATTTGTGTCTGGTGCAGTTGAGCCACTGCTTCGGATTTCCTCCCACTGAAGTGAGTGCAGGAAATCTCTTGTTCAGAGTTTTGCCAACTTCTGATCACTTTAATTGGAGAAATGTTCCCTGATTCAAAAACTTTGGCTGAAGTGGAGCTTGTAATTTCAGTCTCCATTGTGGCAGCAGAGCGCAGATTCAGAGTCCATGTTAACATCAACATTACCGAATCCCCTTTAGTCCAACTTTATGGTTTGCACAAATATTAAAATTACAATAAAGCTAAATAACATTATAAATTCCAACATAATTATTTTAGGAAGATAAAATATACCAATTTTTTTTAACAAAATATGCTCTGTTTGCAAAGATAATTGTCTTGTTGATTGTGAGAGTGTCAATTTTCACCTTTAACCGTTTTAATTAGGAAAACATTTTTTTATCTATGATGAAATTGTGGATTTTCACATTTTAAACTTAACCAGAGGATTTCTCTGGCTTTTAGGTTAAAGTGACATAAAGAATAAATTGTCAGTCAAAAGCTATTGCTGCATTGTACCCAATACCTAGAGCTCTTTAAGAGTGGCAGATTTATTGCACCAATGTTACATTTTCTTGAGTTAGTTTCACCTGCTAAACTTTAAATTGAATGCATTTTTTCTTTGCTATTATATGAAGTAAAGAAAGATTCAGGGAAAAGACAAAAAAACAAATAGCAAATTAGGGCTTTCTGTTCACCACAGTACATTATCTGACTTGGGCAACTTTCAAGTCTTGGCAGTTGTTTTTCTGTCCATGGAGTGATGACTGACAGGAGGTGGCTTTTTCTAGCAGAAGTAAAATGAGACCTGATATGCAGCCACACACTACGCAGAGACTTGAGCAGGAATCGAGATTGGGGCATCAGTTTTATGAAGAATAAAAAACTTTCTTCTTGTAAGAATGCTAATAAGCCAAGGAAATGAAAGCTTTTCCTGTCTATTGCACCATATTTTTTTTATGTCATGTTTATGCAAATTACTAAGAGGATATGCAACACCTTGCATTAGATGCCAGGTAATCAACTAAAAATAATAAGCCCAACAAGCTTTTTTTTAAGCCCCTGATTATATTGGAGAGTAGGCCCTTGCTTTGTTTATCATTAGATCCTAATCTGGTGGCTTGTTTGTTTCACTGCTGTTTTTTTAACCTCAATCTGCACCTTATTAACTTTTCCAGGCTAAAGAGGGGATGATAAATGTATTTTATTAAAGACAAATTTAATCTGCTACCATAACATCGGTCAGTTCAACACACAAAACAAAGCTGACCGTTTGCTTCTTCTTAAAATGAATGAATCCTTGCAATGAAAGTTCATTTAAATGAAGATTTATTTATATATTTTGCAAATACACGTGTTTTGTTTTATACAAGTGTTTTCAGCTTGGATTGATGTCATGGTTAACTGACCTAAATTTGTGGTGCAAGCTTTCTTGCAAAAAGGCAGTAGCATATCTGAATCCAGTCTGAACACCAATGTATCCGTGATTTCACCTGAGGTTGCGTGCCCACACTTGTTTCTTTGACTGTTGCTTGTCACTTGTAGTAGTCTGTGTTCAGATTGATGAAAGCACATTCCCTCTGGCCATGTGTCGCCTTTGCTTGTATTTCTGTCTTTTTTTAAACCCCTGGTTAGTCCAAGACCATTGTTAACACAACATAAGATTGGAAAAAATAAAGCCAAACATACTTTTATGAGAGTAACAGGTCATGCTTATTTGTAATATGTTGCATTGTATATTAAGATTTGTCTTATATGTGGTTAAAAGCAATTATGAAACTTCTCTAAATGCATTTTTTTTTCACAATTTAAAGGAGAAAACAATGTTGCCAAGATTAACAGCATAGATAACAGACTCTGATCTGAATTCTACTTTATTTCATTTTGAGGATAATTTTAATTCTTTTCCTTAGCATTTAGCATGTGGTCTAAGACCTACCAGATGTTTATGGGCTTATTTAAATGAACTCCTAAGAATCATAAAAGGCCAAATTCAGGCCATCAGCACAGTAATGATACGGTGTGTTAAACAGACAGACCTAAACCAATAAACACAAGGTCTGATATAAATCTGAGATTCTGCTACTGTATTTTCAACCAGTATGTTAATTTAAACATCCTAAGTTGTGACCTTGTTTCAAAACAGATACAAACTTAAACGTATTTTTATTTCTCCCTCTGGCTGGTTTGCAGTCTTTATTAGTGAGAGAAAAGGGCCTGTTGTCATGGTGATGTCTTAGTTACTACATGCATGGTTCAACAACTATGTCTTTACAACTGAGAAAATCCAACCATTTCCATGACAACTGATCAAAATCTTGTTTTTGTCATGCTAACTAAACTACATCCAGTCAAAAGGGTGCACTTTTGTAAGGTCTGAATATTGACTGGTGTATATGCAGTTCTTAAATATTCCAAATTTATAAATCAACAGGGACAACTTTATTTTATTACCTTAATTAATTTTAAAAATCTCTTTACCCATATCCACTATGACCATCTAAGGTTTGTAATCATTTCCCTTTATTCCATAAAAAAATTGCCTTGTCTCTAATAAGATGACTCAATTGGATGATTCAGTTATTTGTAGTTATGGAGTATTGTAACTAACGCAGGCACATACATTTAAAAGGGATATAATTTATAACGAGGCTAGAGGGAAGGGGAGCAATTGATTACAGTTCTTAACTCAACCTTTTCAAAAGACTAAATGTTGACTTTTATGTGCTAGAGATTTGTAAAAAAAAAATAAAAAATGAGGTTAATAATAATGGTGAGCTGGTTAAAGCTTTTGACTGCAGCTTTAACCATTAGGTCAAGTTCCACCTGCCTTTTTGGAAATGTTATCATATATGTGTCTAAACAGATCTTCTGTAAAAAGTTGTTGGTTTCCAATGGAAAGCTCTCTTATGCTCTGTGCTTTGAATTCTTATACGAATGAAGGAGTATTATGTCATATTTCAGATCTGTGGTTGTTTCTCTTTATTCTCTGGTTTAGCAATAAGTTGGCCAACTGAAACAAATCGCATGATGGATATCGGGCAAGTTTTGTTTTGCTTGTGAGTCCAAAGGTTATAGAAACTCTGGAAAAATACTGCAATGAGATTTATTTTCTGCAACAAAATATTACACATGCAATTCTAGAAACTAATATTGTCAGCTCCCTTGAGATTGTAAATGTGCAAGACTGCATGGTCTATGCCTCACTGTAGTCTATTAATGTAAAAAATGAACAAAGCCTAATGCATGTAGTTTATCAACACATTCCTCTGAACAGAGGCTGCTACAGCTGAGCATACCATTCCAGGTATTTTGGTCATACCATCTACCCAAGGGTGTTTGTTATTGACTATGTATTTGTAACTGTTTAACAGTCTGTTATTAGGAAAATATATCACTTTTCATTTAAAGCAGACATAATGTGGTTCAGTGTAACATTGGGATATACAGGTTAGTGTCATTAAGGAAAGTTGGAATTGGCTCTGAAATCCATCTCTTGACGGATGAAACGGGTCTTTCAAGAAGGTAGCTTTGCCTGCCATACAGACAAAATGAACAAGATGGGCAGGCTGTATTTGTGCTGTGCAGGCAGATGGAAGTCAAACACAAGGTTGCACATGAGAACAATGTATTAACTGTTGTCACTTGACTCGCATACAACAGGTGATCTTTTGTAGACCTCCATAGGAAAAATGACATTTTTGCTATGGAGCTCATTTAGTTGTTTTTCTCTTTTATCACAAATATTACTTTGATGCTATAGAACCTATTTTTAAATTAAGAATTGAATATGAGCATCTGCTTAAGCATTATTTATATATCTTCCTACAATTGGTGATATAAGAGTTGCAAAGTTTATGTTGGGTTTCATTATGCTATATGACGAGCTGTTTAGGTAAGGTGCTGTATGTTTATACAAATTCCTGTCACTTTTCCTAAATATTATTTCGTAAGTATGTACCGTTTGCACTGCATATAAGAACTCTTTCACATTCACTCCTTCGGTAAGTTTTCTGTTTACAAGATCTGTTAAAGACCATAATGAAACAAGAAACATTTTCAGAGTGCAGTGTTCACTCTGAAAATTCTCACTGTTTTGTTCTGTCATGCAATATAAAATATCTGCTGGCATGTGATACCATCAGGTTGGATAAAAAAAATATTTCACATAAATAAAGAATGTTTCGGGTTCAGTGAGATCTCTACAAGACTTATAGTTCTGTGACAGAATATCAACTTTATTCTTTGGTAAAGATAAAAAAAAAAATGGCAAAAGAGCAAACAGCATTTTTCTTGCCATACATTTTGCTACATATTTCTTTTTGCTTACTGATTGCCAATTTCAGTCAAGTTCGCAGCTTTAACAACATGGAAAGAAACTACTCTGTTCTTTTCCACAGTAAGAAAAAAAACACTTTTCAGAACATGGCTCCTGTAACTATTTATAATTTGATCACCACAAAATATAGATCACCACAAATTTTTCTAGCATTTTAAAAAAATTCTTGTGCATAATCACCTGACAACTGGCTTTCAGCATAGCATAGGTGTGTTACCATTCCATATAATACCGTGGCTCAGCTACTGCGGTGGTGATCAATTGACGCTTATGGAAAAAGCTATTGGAGACACTGAAGTCATGTTCAAAGTATGGTGCTCCGTTCTGACACAATTCTACACCATTTATTCCAATACGCAGTCACTATTAGGAATGGACACATACAAAGCGAAAGACATGGTACATGAAAAACGTGACATTACCTGATGTCCCACAAAATCCCACAGAATTTCTATTCACTTTCCATTTGAGGCACAAACAATATAGAGCGGACCTGATTATAAGCCGCATCCAGTACATTTTTAAGGAAAACCATTTTGTACATACATAAGCCACACCTGTTTATAAGCTGCATGTGCCTACATACAGACGGTACACAGAAAGAGTTTTCAAAGTTTTAATAATATACCTTAGCTTTTCTTTCCAAACAGTGCCTGTAACGTGGCAGTAACACAGCAGCAATACGGTAGTAACACAGCACTAACAGGGCTGGTTAAAAAAAACATACTGGTAAAAGTCACTGAGAGCCGTCTTCATCTTCCTCCTGAGCAAGGAGACGTGTTACGTTACATTGAACTTGCGTCTT
>CAEFZY010061070.1:0-16595 GCA_903066815.1 Brachyrhaphis roseni
CCAGAAACGAGCTCCAGCCGTTACCTCCTCCACGCGGTTGCTCTGCCGCTGATAGCTGAGCGACGACAGGCTGAGCAGGTGAGTCTTCTTCACCTGAGCGTTCATCTGGTGGTCGGCCGTCTCGTCCCAGGTGGAGGCCATCAGGTGAACCGTCACCTGAGACAGCTCACTCACCATCTGAGTCACGTTCCACTCAGAGATCAGCCTCCTCATCACAGTGCCGGCTGCAAAAGCAACACACGAGAGTCGGCTTTAAAAAAAAAGAAGATAGATTTATGTGGAGAGTCGGAAAAAAAAAAAACGGAAAAGCTTTTATTTTTTAAATCCCATGATGCTTTTCACCCTGTGGGATGAGTCTCTGAGTCCCACGAGTGAAGACGTGACCCGTGTTGCACTCCACTTGGACTCCTCTCTGCTGCGCAAAGGAAGCCCAGTAATGCACCTGAGGGATAAACAATACATGTATGATGATTAAATGCAGATGTTTGAAACCTTTTTGTGGGTTTAAGCCTCTAAAAAACTAGTTATGGGCTCAACTATTAAGAAGTCACACAAAACAGAAGTAAAAGTTAAGAATATTCTGGCTCTACAGCAAACTCCTTATAACAAAAAGCTTGTCTGCAGAAGAACGAAGAAAGATGGAGGTTTATTAACATCCTTTGCTTGGATGGTCGGAAAGAAATGAGCTAAAAAGCTCTGAGATTTTTAGATGAAGTGGAAGAAGACTATGGAAGTTTTCTGAACCCAGGTAAAGAAGCCGTAGGTAACTTTGATTAAAAAATATGTTTTCGTACATATTTCTGTCACCAGATCAACTGTGAAAAAAGTTATTCCTCTTGGCTTTGGTTGTTTCTGATCAAGTGGTGCTATCAAGAAGAGGCAGAAGAGCTACATTTATTCACATATCTGTTTCATACTATACTCTCATGACATGATGACAGTTCTAACAAATGTAAAAAAAAAATATACTGTTTATAAAAGTTACATACTACAGCTTTGAACCCATATGAGAACTGGTATAGGTGTAAAGATAAGTCACATTATGCAGTGTGTTTATTTAATTTAAAATGTTTAAAACATATAAGTACTTATTGGATGCATTTATATGTAGCGTTGATTAATACTTTGAATTATGGCACTTTGAGCCTTGAAGACTTTGTATCTAAAGAAGATTTTTAAGCACTTTGAAATTTTAAGCACAATGAATCAATTTAGTTTCAAGCTAAATGAGTATTTCTGAAAAACAATAATAATTTCAACACTGAACAACAAGAATCGTTATGGCAACTATCGCCCAATCGGATATCAATTCGGCCTCTTGAACAATGAAACACCGTTGTCGTCAGGCAGTTTTAGGGAAATAATAAAAACCTCACTTGTAGCTGAGGGAAGGCAGCCGTGTAGGACATCTGCTTGTAGTGCTGACCCAGCTTCTTGCGGACCGGCCTGAGGCTGTGGAAGAGCTTGCCTCTGCAGATCGGTCGAGACACGCTGGTCCAGGTGGCCCAGAAGTTCTGCATCCAGCGCAGGGTGCTGCTGTACAGCAAGATTCGAGGCTCGGGAGGTTCTAGAAGACAAGATGAGTGCCGTCTTTAAACATGCCGTGGGTTCATCTTTGAGGTTTGATGGTTCTGACACACACCAGTGGAGCAGTTCTGATTGAGGTCCATTGTGATGGAGAGGTTGAGGTTTTCAGAGCGAAAAGCTCTGTAGGAGTCGTGAGGTTGTCCCGAGGTCACATCCGCGATGTTCTCGGCGCAGCAGACCACGACCGCGTGGTGGTCGTGGGGGTTGCCGTGGCAAAGCCACTGAAGATCAAGGGTCATACAGAGGTTGGGCAAGTGCAGGAAACAGATATCGTCGTACCTGGAGTGGAAAGCGGAGATTTTCCTCGTTAAAATCTTATCTATGAATGTGGGAATAGATTTTATTCCAAGTGTTGGTGCTTACTTTGATGCCGTCCGGACGTTTACGTCCAAATTCCCTTTAAACACAAACTCCCCAGGATTCCAGTCGAAGTTCAGCTTGGTCCATTCCCAGTGCAAGTTCTCGGTTGTGTTGTACGGATCCTGGAAAAGCCCAAACACCGATTGTGTTAAACAGAGACACTCAAAACAATAGAAAGAATTGAGGAAATAATCAAAAACATATAAATAATCTCAATGACATAAATAGAGTCAAGAAAAGACATAAAGAAGAAGTTGCTTCACCTCGGTAGCCAGCTGATGCAGGTTGGCGTGCTCGATGTTCATGACCCAGTGTCCGTGCAGGAGCAGACGGCTTTTGTCCCACCAGGCCAGAGGGGGAGACGGATCGGCTGTGGGTTTGGTCAGCAGGTCTACCGACTGCCCAATCAGCGTCCAGGCAGGGTCCCAACATGGCCCCCACACGATGGTATACAGAGAGATGTTGGCTGCAGAGAGAGCGACTTCATCAGAACTGGAAGAAAATGTTACGGCATCATTCTGCGCTGGTGATGAATTTGCTTGTATTATATTTAATAATTATGTATATCGACACTGAAAAAAAAAACTAAACAAGCAAAAACATGAAAATTATACTGGTTATTAATATCAGTCCCATTTTACACTTGGGATTGACGAACAGAAGTGTAAAAATGACTAACATTGTCACAATATAACTCATGGTGTTTCTGATTAACTCTACGCATCAAATATTAAATAACCAAATATTATAACTTTCTTAATCAATGTGTTACAGTGTTTCATTAGCATTAGTAATATTAGTAATAAATGTTGCTCTACTTTAAATAAAAGGAATTTGATTATATTATACATTTTAGCAGTGATGGCTATGCCTCCACCGATGCGCTAATAGCACAGCTAATTCTTTTGTTTAGCGCTTTAACATTTTTGCTAACTATGAAAACATTTAGCGCACTTATTTTCTGCTAAATAAATTTTTCTGAATAAATTCGAAAGCACTAAATTACTTGACTGTTATGAAAACTTTCCATTGAAAAAGAGTTTGATGTCAGTGTTGAAGTTTTGGTTACTGACAGTTGAAAACGCTTCTAGTTGTTAGACATTTATGGTCAATTAGTGATTTACGGTTAGTGTAACTATCTTTTTACTTAGTGGTGCGCATCGTTGCATTTAGATAAAAATTCTTACAAAAAAAGAAAAAAAAAAAACTGCTAGTTTTATTATCATCATTCAGTAAGAATGTAATCAGTCCGTGCCCACAGCCGACTAAATTAAAACAATACTGTCAAAGTTTGGACAGTGAGAATTAATTTTGCTATAGAAAAACAAAACAATATCTTCTCTTTGATATAAAAATAATTTAATAATTTTCGCAGGATCTACGAAAATGTACAGAACTTACATTTGAAATCATAGTAGAACTTGAGTGGAGGCATGTTTCTGTGGACCGTCACATCTCCCCACGGCGCTCCGAGCGGGACGGTCTGCTTGCGATGAGCCCTCACCTGACCGTCCTGCTCCGTCCCGATCAGACGTCCAGACAGCTCCCAGTCCCGGATCTCAAACAGGTAGCGAGGATAATCTCGAATTCTCACTGATAACATAACATGTTTGAAAAAATTAGACATCACCTTAAAATATTTTGATTTAAATTAAATTTTTTTAAATGATAGACTTACCCAAAAAAGCGCTTAGCTTAAACTTGACAGCACGACACCACTGAACCACCAGAGGGAGCCCGTCTCGGGGGAAGGGACTGATCCTGTCGATGTCTCTCAGCTGCTCTCTGACTTTCTCTGGACCGTGAAAACACTGATCGGCCAGGGCGACGAGCTCCAGGTCCGACACGGTCCAGGTCAGCAGAGACTTCCTCATGGGAGTGTTGGCGTAGAGTCGACGTGAGCGCTGGATGTAGATCTCTATGTGCTTCTTCTCCAGCGAGCTGTACAGCTCCTCTATCTTTCTGGCGGGCAGAAGTTCTCCGTGCTGCTTCCTGAGTTCTGCCACCTTCTTGTCCAGAAGCTGCAGGCGCTTGGCGCTCTCTTTACTCTCGTCCTTCATCAGCTCGTAGTTGTCTCTCAGCTTGATTTCGAAGACGTCGTCCAGGAAGACGAAGGAGAACTGGCTGATTTTGAACACGAGGTCGGGAGGCAGCCGTTGCTCGGATGGCGGCGGACTCTGAGGGAGGTGGAGAGTCTTCAGCCACTTCTGCACGCCGATGGCCATGTCGAAGGTGTTGGAGAAGTTGTACTGGTAGGGGAACTCCATGGACAGAGAAGGGCAGGTGAGGACCCAGACTCTGTTGTGGGGAGTGGCTAGGAACGGGAAGGCGTCCCTGTGCAGCTGCATCTCGGTGAGCTCGTCGTGAGTCTCCACGTCCAGCTCGTTGAATGAGACGATGTTGTTGCCGTCAAAGTTGAAGATGAGCAGAGGGGAGCGTATGTGTATGGAGCCGGCGTGCTTTGAAAGGGAGAAGGCCTTGGTGTGCAGGAGGATGTAGTTCTTCTCGCTGACGTAGGCCATCAAGCGGGTCGAACCCATTTCCAGGCGTACGGAGAAGCTTCTGGTCTGACCCAGCATGGCGTCTCTGTTCTCTTCCTGTTCGCCACGGAGCATATGCCAACAGGCCTGAGCTTCGGTCATGTGCTGGAACAAGACCATGTGGTCCGGCGGAGCCCAGTCTACAGCCAGCTCCTCTTCGCACTGAACCTGTACAGACATGGAAGTACAACCATTCGTACCCTGTTTGTTCTAGCTGTATTTAACAGTAACAAATGTGAGTTATTCATGCGGCTTCTATGATTTAAAAGGAAGAATTGCAATCCACAACGCCCAATGAGTCCAAAATGTAACAATGACATCCAACATCGCTTTATTTCCAAATTGTCTGATAAGAGTAACAGCTAAAAACTAAGTCAGGTCATATGGAAATGTGTAACTGGAAAGTGTTTTGCATGAATTTAACTGATCAGGATTATTTATTCAGGTGTTTAGTGCGTGGGAGAAAAGAGACAAAGAGTTCCAGTCACAAAAAAAACAATGATTCTGTCACCATGACTGGGCCTTATAATACATGGCAAGTATCGGTGTACTGACATATAAAACTCACAAGTATAGAAAAATACTGACTGGAAATAAATTGGCCTCAGAAAACTAGCCTTATTTCTGGAAAATGGTGTGAAAAACGCATCGTTAGAAACCTGCGGCTACCTGTAAGCTGTGTGTGGTGACGTGGTACCAGACGGTTATTGTGGTGAGTTTGAGTATGGGGTCGGGGGTCTGGGAGGCGGGGCAGCACGCTTCCATGTTCTCAGTGAGAGTTTTCACCAGAGACAAGCTCATCTCCTGGAGAGACACTCTGGAGCTCTCTGCACAGCTCAGGATGCTGACGGTGTCCATGCGCAGAGACACGGCTCCTGAAACACAACACACTCCGGTGAGATGAGATCTCTGATATCAGTCTGGGAAACGGTTGAAATTTGAGTCAAATGATGACATCTAAGCAATAAACGAGTTCTCCAAACTCTAATAGACAACTTTGCTTGATATTCTGCTGCTTGATCGTCTTTTAGTCAAGAGAAAACATTCATGTTTACTTTTTTACATACACAAATCTACATTCCTTTACAAAAATAAAAGAATGAGAAATTCTTGTGATTATTTACAAGACTTGTTTTTACTGAATGCAACAAACGCTTCTAGGAAAGTATTCAAATAACCCATGAGACCAACAGTGATGAAGAAATCAGGTTTTGAGATTATTTCAGATTATTCCAGTATTTACCTCCTCAGCAGGAGCAAGGTAGATAATCCAATATTATTCCTACATAGTGAGTAATTTAAGTTACATAGTGACAGAAAAGTGATCCAAAGCTAGAAATGTTGCCTCTCCCACCTCAAAAAAGCAAATACAAATCAACTTTTATCTGGTTTATGGTTTTAAAATTAAAGGAAGTCACTTTTTCTCCAAGTACTTAAAGAATCCTACCTGAGTAACGTTAAACATCTGACTCTGACTGTTTTTCTCAAAGAAGCTTCTTCTTACCCGCCACATTGGAGACTGTGAACACATTGACATCGTCCAGACAGCAGTCCAGTTTAAAAAGCAGGCCCGGCTGTGAGGAGGCGTGGCCTGGCTTGACGGCTTCGTCTCCAGAGGGAGAGTCGGGCGTCACGTCTGGCAGGTGAGGCTCAGGGTCAGCGGAAACCCGCAGAAGGGACAGGAGGCGAGAGAGGCAGAGTGCGCAGGTCTCCGACAGCTCCACCTGGAGACCCTTCAGACTGGACTCCACGTTCAGGCTGGGAGGCTGGCTGCTGCAGGCGGACTGGGGTCTGTTCAAACTCCCCTGGAGCAAAATAAAGGAGAAGATTCATGACTAAAACCAAACTATTTCTACTCATTAACAAAAGCTGTATATTTTCTTTCTTTTTACAAATCTTCTGTTTGAAATTAACTTTTCATAACAATAATTGTTCAAATTCAGCCTTTTATCCCTTTTATTGTAGATTAATGCTCAATTTTGGAAATGAACTCAATTTCAGCAAACTTTTTGAGAAACCTCTGAATACAGCAAAGCTGCTGCTAATGCTTCCAGGAAAAAAGTCAGAAAAATCCATCCTTCCAGAATGTTGCAATATTTGTTTTGACTGTTGTGGCCTGAAAATTACTGATTTTGCGGCGCCTTTTTTAAATTTAAGCTTTATTTTTGCCATACGATTCTTAAAAAAAAGTCACAATCGTCCCCAAAACAGTTTAGTTTAACATAGTTAATATTTGTAGTTTAAACTCCAAACAACATGTTCAAATACCTTCTTGAAATCCCTTAATACAAATAAAATCATCAAAGAAGAATTTCATATTGGTCATTCAAGTTAACAAATTGCATATATAGCGTAAGCAAAATGGTTTTTGAAAAAAATAAAAATAAAAATTAAAGACAAATGTATCATTTAGGGTCTCACATGCTTTCATCTTACAGGTTTGGCTTTCAAGAGACTTTTGAAACAGGAGGTTAAATTAGAAGGGGACAAAGGTACGGGTCAACATTCAGCAGAGTGCAGCGACTGGAAACAGAAAATGTTAACGTTTGCACATAAGCTGCGAGGAAAATTGCAAGTCTGTGCAAAATTAGCAAATGGTGAGTGAATCTGTATTAATAGAATATCGTAACTTTCTGGGGAGCTTGAAAAATGAAACTACCATTTTGTGAGTGTTCGTTAAGTTGTATCACTAAGCTTTTTATCCTAAAGAGTAAAGTCTAAACATATCTCCAAAAAGCAAAGTAGACACAAGGATAAGACAAAAAAAAAAAAAAGGGAAATGCAAAGAAGTAAACAACTCCAATTACAAAAGTCTGAATAGTTTCAAAGCACAAGCACTGATGACAAGTGATGATATATGTTTTCCTACCTGGAGACTTAAGGTGTCTAGAATTAGCGCTTCGCCCCACACGTGTTTACCCGGCGGGTGAGGAGCCTGCTGGATGTGAGAGCCTTGACCCACTCTCCACCAGAAGCTGTCCAGGGTCAGCGAGGCCCGCTGGTGCAGGTTCTGAGAATCCGAGCTGTCGTTGTCGACCTTGAGGTCAAGAAGATGCTGCAGTTCTATAAAAATAAATACACAAGTGAGAGCAGGTCTATCAGAATGCTATGAACTTCAGGTTACTGTGTGCAGAACAATGGTGTACCACAGGGAACAGTTCTTGGTACCTGTGTTGTACATAAATGACTTTAGTCCAGTGTGAAAAGATTTTTTGTAATTTCTGATCTCAGATGTTCTTTATCAGGCAGGGTTTCAGATTTTTTGCAAAAACAAACATTCAAACTTTTCAGTCTCTAAAGATGTAAAGCCGGAAGAAAAACTAAACCATACCTCCACTTCACAGGAAAAATGTCAGTCCACTACAAAATTCCTGTTTAATGCATAAAGGTTTGTTGGTGTAAAGTGGCAAAACGTGAAAAAGTTAAAATTGTATGAATATTTCACAAGTCACCTTACGGGAGGTTGTTTGGGGTTATAAAAAACAGTGTTAATAGCAGAAATATATTGTCTCAGCAGTGAAAATAAAAGCCATATAACAATCACATGCTGAGCAGCTTGAGAGGGACGGACCTGTGTTAGCGGCGATGAAGCCCAGAGCGAAGGGCGTGGTGTCTCCCAGCTGCACGGACACGTTGACGTTGGACACAGAGGACGAGATCATCACAGGAGCGTCCAAGTGGGGGAGACGCCTGAGGAAGACCAGGGTGGGAAAATAATCTAACAGACTGTACACAACGGAAGGGTAATGGGATAAACAACAGAGCGAACGATGCAAAAAAAAAAAAACATGGATAAGAAAAAAGAAGGTAGAACGAGGAGTTTAATAAATGTCAAGAGATCCAATAAAAACCCGGGAATGTTAATTATTGTTTGACAGCTTGCCTCTTTCTGTGGGCTTCCTTCCTGTGGAGCAGCTGTTGCCAGGGAAACAGATTCAACCAATGGGAGAACTCTTGGTGGCGATAGTGCACGATGCAGGTGTTGACTGTAAACGATCCTGAGATGTCAATGGACGTAACCTGTTGGGACAAAAGCCGTTTTAAAGGCAGAGAAACCCAACGATCGAGACGAACACGGAGAGTCGGACGTCTCGTCACCTGCAGGAACGTCTTCAGCGTGTTCACGCAAAGGATCCTCTGCCTGCTCTGAGAAAGAAGAAGTCCATCTGACAATAAACAACAAAAAAATCAACCTGTTACTTATTGCTTTTTTTAAATTATTTTTTACAATTCATCTCCCCGTAGAGAGCTGGAAGGCCAGCTGACCCTCCAGGTTGAGCTCCAAGCTGCTCTGAGGAAAGCTCAGCTCAGGAGTGAAGCTCTTCAGGGGATGCTGCTCGTCGTCACGTCCGTAACTCATCTTCAAAGATTTCAGCGTCCAATTCAGGTGTCTGTATTGTCCCGAAAAAAAATAGAAAAGAAAAACACGTTTTATTGACCAGAAAACTGATTCAGAGTCTGATAAATAATATCGAGGTGTAAGCTCCTGTAATTTGACGCTGACTCGCCTCTTCTGGCTGTGCATGGACAGGGTCACGTTTGTGTTGTCGAACTCCACGTTGACGGTGTGGGGCAGCAGCTGATGAAACTGTTCCACTGTCTCGGTGCGGATGAATTCGGCGGCGTCGCACTCTGACAGGAAACGGGATCAGGTTTAAATAAATGTAAAAAAAAAAATAATAATCGCGAGGAGAATCTAAACAGAACATCTGCTAAGCAAATGTAGCAGCAGAAAATATGCAGTGAGATATTAAACCGTGCGATACATGAACTAGATTACTAATCACAACCGAATGTCGGCTAGAGTTGCAAGATGTTAAATTATGCATATTGTAGCGAGTGTATTAAAAAGTATTCATACTGTTTAGACAGACCTACATTTAGTCACGTTACAACAGGTAGCTTTAATGTATTTATTTGGCATTTTCTCTTTTCAGAACAGAAAGTACTGCATTACTGTGAAGTAGGAGAATTTTTTTAACAAATAAAACTGTGGAACAAGTGAAGTACACATGCAGTTAGTTTCCTTTACTAAAGGTAACCAAATGCCTTTAGATTAGATACAGTCAAAGGTTTGATCACCACTAGCATTTTCTAGCTTCTACTTTTGCTAATCAAATAGATAAACTTAAATTAATGTATGTTATTTGGGGTTTTAATCCAAGCTCTAGATGTAAAGTTGAGCCTTTTCTGCTGGAAGCAACACAGAAGTATACAATGTAATAAAATCACACCTTAAAAGACGCCTGTGTATGTAAGCATAAAATAAAATCTGTGAAACGTGTCTTTGTTTTTATCCCATTTGAAACCATTTCCATCAAATGTGCCTTTAATCTGAACATTTGTGATAATTTCAGCCATTAAAGCAGCAGATGTCAGTTTGACCTTGTGACGAAATGATCTCTGTCCTCAGCCTGGTTAAAAATATCTCAGAAAAAATCAGAGAGTTTCAGAATGAGCAAAAGACGAGATGTATCAACCTCCAATAACAATCGTCGTTCTGGCAGCAGTGTTCACTCTGTTTTGCTTAAGAGTCCAGAATGACAGAAACTCATTTAATTCATCAGTGAACTAAATATGTCCTGGATCCTGATCATCATGTTTTGCACACGTTACAAAATGTTTATGTATTAAGATGTAAAACAAAGTTTAAGGGTTTTTATGCATTTTTTTGTTCAGTAGCATTATTTTGGTTGTGTGTGGCTTTTATTTGCATTTCATTTATCGTTTTTGGTTGTTGTGTTTCATTTTGGACATTTAAAATATCTTCAGTGAATTCCTGTAAAGCACTTTGTATTGCCTTGTTGCTGAAAACGTGATATATAAATAAAAATATGTTTACCTTTACCTTCCAGTTGCAGTGGAAGGTAATAAATTTAGTGTTATTTACTAAATTGAAATTTATTAGTATTTCAGAGGGAAAACTTGTATTATTGTGCCATTATCAATGTATTACTTGAAAATGGTCTCAAAACAACAATATTATTGTTCATCTCAATAATTTCTGGGGCCATTTATTGTCCAGGAAGATTTGTTATGACCGGTCTAAATGCAAATAATAATAATAATAATAAAAAAAACAACCATTGATGGAAACCTGCACAGTGACTGATTTTGACATCTTCTAAGAGCAGAAGATGCCTTTAATTTCCCAAATTTAAAGAAATTAGGGACCAATACATGCCCATGTAGCATTTTAAAAAAATAAAATCAACACACACCTTGCTCACCAGATACAGCAGGGTCTTTTTTTTCCTGGGACTTGGGCGACATCAGGAGCTGGCTGAGGAACAAGCCCTCATGCAGCTCTGCTGTGAGCGTCCTCACATTGAGGGACAGGCAGCCTGGCCTCATCTCCGGCAGGGCCACGTCCCCCGACAGCAGCAGGCTGAGGGCCAGCTCAGCCAAACATATATCCTACAGGAAACAGATCGTCACTGACACTCACTCAATTAAACCCTTAAATGAAAAAATAATAATAAAAAGAAAAACTGCATAAAGAAATAAATAAAAACTCACCAACTGGCTGCTTTTGAGAACTTTACTACTTAGTTGCCCCACTGAGAAGTCCCATGCCAACCTTTTAGCAAACAAATAAACAATTTTTTGCATTTTTACTTTCCCCCCCTCTGTTTTGAATCTTATTAGTAAAAGAAATGGGGACAATCCTCACCTTTTACTTTGATGGTCAAGTAACAAGGTGATGCCTGTGACCGTCATGTGCCACAGCGACTCGGAGAGAGCCAGGTTCAGCACCATCACGTTGACTGAGCTGACATGGAAGGACAGCAGCTGGGAGGAAAAAAATAGAGGAAACAACAAAGCTAAGTGGCGGCGTCCCCTGAAGGGAAAAAGCCAAAGGAGGAAAAGAAGTCAGACGGACGTAGGCCGTCTTCCTACCTGGGACAGAAAGCGGAGTGTTTTGGGGTTGACTGAAGTTTTCTTTGTCTCTTTTCCATGACCAGTCTTCAGCAGCGGGCCCAGTGGTACTTGAAGGTCAAACCTGACTCTGGTGTCACCAATGCATAACGCTAGGTATCGCCTGAAGACAAACACTGAGCTCAATCTGATGCAGTTACTATTTACTTTTTTTTTTGAGGTAAAGTTACAAAACAGAGCACGCCAACTTACGGTAAGTCCTGGTTCAGAAGTCTACTTGACAACCAAATCCTGTCGATTTCCTGACCAGAGAAAATGAGAATCGCAATAAAAGTTCTGCAATTTCATTTCATTTTATTCTATAACATGTTGCAATAACTTAACTTGGTATTTACTACACCGGTGCAGCTCAAGTCATTAGAAAATAACACAAAAGTTAGAAAGGTTTGACTAATTTAGTTTGAAAAGTGGAACACATCAATTCATCACACACAGAATGGATATTTCAAACATTAATTTTTGTTTATTTTTCCTGATAATAGCTAACAGCTAACTTGCAAAGAGAGTCATTAACACCTTTTACAATTAAGTCAGTCACAACTGGTCTCTGCAAAACAAATTCCTCTTCCAAGCATATAAATGGAAACTATGTGGGAGGAAAAAATGAAAAAGAAAAAAGAAAACATTTTCATTTTAAACTGTAATGGAATAAAATAAACAAATGAAAAATAACTGTCTGGACAATGTCTCTGATTTTAGGCTTGAAGAGCCTAAAATCAGAGACTAATTTGTATTTCTATCTGTGAGGTTAGTCAACAGAAACGGCAGACGACAATGAAGATGAGCGAGCATTAACTAATTTTCTGAAAAAACTTAGAAATGAGTAAAATTAACCAGAGCTGCAACTAACCATTTTTGGTAATTGATTAATCAGATAAAACATTTGGCATATTCTGTGGATTTTACACAATATTAGAAATACAGTAAAAGATGCCAACAAACAAATAATTAAATTGCTTTTTTAACCCCTCCCCCATCTTAAGTGTAAAATGTATACATTTCTGTGCAGTTTTGGCTTAAGCAAGTTGTTCTTTTAGCAAATTGACTGTTTTTGAGTCTGTACACTCCAATTAAATGAGTTGGCGATTATTTCAATTATCAGTTTATTACATTAATCACTTCAGCCCTAAAATGAGCAGTAGTAAGTTGCATGTAATAATATATCTGTATGACAGAGCATAAGCTTTTTGAATTTATAAGTGAAATAAACTAACTTTTCAATAACTGCTTTAACTTAATGAGATTCACCTGCATGAGATAAACATCATGTTTTCCTTACCAGAGTGTGCTGGGGGTGAAACTGGACACTGACTCCTTTGACTGAAAACAGCCCTACTGATTTGATCTTCAGCTCTGCGTTCAGCGCAGCCCGGAAGAATCGGACTGCCAAGGTGCAGAACAGCCATCTAAAAAGCAACAACAGTTAGAGCCAGCTCTTTCAAGTTTTAACAGTGGAAACACGGCAGGGCTCACCTGAACAAGAAACGTAGCAGCACAACCCCCGACAGGAGGATTAGAAGAGAGGATATTAGGAGGAGAGACATTGTTCACACCCAAATGTTGGGCATTGAGTGTGGCTGCCCGCTTATCTACCAGCTGCTGTCAAAGAGAGAAGACATAACGGTGTCATTAGCCCAAAGTCTGCAAAGCGGGACACACAAGTCACTCAATGAATAAACCTTCTCCCAAAGGTTTACATTGAGGAATAGCCACACTGTGCTAATGTTGCTAAAGTAGTTCTAGAGAGGAATGCCACATAGCACAGAAACTTTGAGAAGTTAGCTAACGATGTGGGAACATTTACCGAACCCTACTGCCTGTACACTTGTTAGTAATAGAAAGAAACGCACATTAGTAACGCGAGGTGACAGCTTTGAGACGCACCACCAGCACAGGAAACAGTTAAAACCACTTTCCTCGCCGCGTCACCCCAGAGTAAAATCAATAGCAAATCGGAGCTAACAAGTTAGCGTGCTAACGCTACCGCTAACAGTAACAGAACAGCTGCGAGGCTAAGAAAGAAACAAATTAGCGTTGCTTTTAGGAACCGCTGGAGATGTTGGTGGTCTGCTCTGGTTGAAAGTCTTTGATTAGCGTGCTTACCCACCCTGACAGGTTAAAGCAGCGGGCTGCCCCTGCATAATGCCGCAGAGAGAGCGGTTTCCCTGACAGATGAGAGCTGAGGCAGGCAGGCAGTAAACACAACACAGCTCTGCTCTGCTGGCAGGTCACTTGACACCATGCAGGAACTTTATCACTGGTAATATTTTTTATTTTGTTTATTGTACGCTAATCAGACATATTCTATTCAATTAGTCCTTTCAAGCTTATTAAAAAGATTACATACAAAAAAAAGAGGGGGTTAGTTACAAAAAAAAAGTTAAATTTTTAACAAAGCATATGTTCAGGGCAACTTTTAATATAGACTGCATTGAATTCCACTCAGAAAACTTTACAAAGTTACTTTTTGCCCTTCAGCCATACTCTGTATGAAAGCTTAGTCATTTACAGCATGACTAACCTTGTGCTCATTTGATAACAGGACAATCAGATGACAAACTATCTGAGTCCAGCGGGGAATTTCCCTTCCGGTTTTCAGGGGCGGCCCGAGTTTTTATAGGGGAGGCAAACAATGCCAGAATTTTTATTTATTTTTTTTATTTATGCAAATTTAAAAAAAAAAAAAAAAATCAAATTTCATACATATTAATTTATAAGATTAATATATGGGTTATAAAAAACAGCAAACAGGACATATAACTGGTTTATTTAATCTTACTTTATTTTTTAGATATCTAACTGACGACAAGCTAATTACACTTTTTTATATTTTTATTCATATCTTCCTTTTTTGGGGAATTGACTTTATGTGACAGCAGAACTGAAATGACATTATAAAACATTTTTCTCTACAGGTGCCTTGTTTGGAATCTCATCACTGTTATTGCCACAGGACGCCTCCGTCTCAGGCTGCGGGCTTTTGCATATTGTTATTGGCGAACCACTCGTTGCTTTTATCTTCCGCCATAGCCTAAAAAAACAAAACAAAACAAAAGGAAAACAGAAAAATCACAGTAATCAACCAAAAATGTTGTCTGCTCAGCCTAAAGAGAGAGATTTGAAACAATTCCAACCTTATCAAGCAGTTCGTTTCCTCTGGGATCCACAGCAGACAGCTGCCTGAACGCCTCGTCTCCCACAAAACAAATTTCATGCCCGTCCTAAAATAATATTAACAAAACAAACACGCTTACCATTTCCACCCTTATTATTTTGTAAAAGTTTGCAACATTATTTGAATGAATAAAAACAAAAAAAAAAACACTTACGGGGTCGGCTAAAATAACAACTTCTACCGTGGCTTTCCCAGGGGTGTCCAGGCTGACCAGTGGGTTGAGAATTTGTTCTTTTTCCTTTTTCATCAAGGCTTCAATATCGGGCAGCTACAAACACGGAAAACGTTTGTCACGTTTCTTCAAAAGAACTACTCCGGAGACTTTCCGGGAAAGCGCAGCTTGCCTGCTCTCGTGGACATGAAAACGCGATTCTCCCAAATGCCGTTCCACGATCGACCTTCCCACCGGTGTCCCGGAGCTCGAGCTTACACTGAACAAATACAAAACATGTAAATATGCCAAGCCAAACTAGCAATGTATACATCTTTATTACTCATTAGTAACTCACTTGAGAGTCAGAGTAACCCAACAGCACGGTGTTTTTGTCCTGACTCTCGTCCATCACCGTCATTCCCAACAGAGTGGCCCAGTAGCGAGTGGACCTCTGGAGGTCCGACACGCCGAGGCAAACCTTCTGGACAGGGTCTGCAGACAAATAGTCCAATATTACAGATATTGGACTATTGACAGTGATAAAACGGGGCACAGTTCTGACGGTGGACAGACATGCTCTGTCCCACCGTCTCCTTACAGAAACTAGCGTGTAAGACGATTCATATTGCTCTAAAATCTGAAAACAGAAATCAATTTTAGCTTCATTCTCATCAGAAAGCATTTCACTTTCAAACACCCCAATATACAGGTGCTTCACCAGAAAAGAAAATATGTCAATATTAAAAATTAAAAACATGACTTTATGTAGACGTTTTGCTTAAGAGGTCAGGCTTTATATATATGGAACCTTTAAAAACTACAGAGTGTAAGAATGGCTGGATGATATCGGAGCTTATAATGTATGATTAATGTCCTGTTTTGTACTTATGATGTTGCTTTTATGTCCAGTGCTACATATTTAAATGTTATTTTAATCATTATGTTTGTGCTCTGTAATTTTGCTTGATTCCTGTAAAGTGTCTGAGTTTTTAGAAAAGCCGTACACAAATAAAATTTATTATTATTATTGGCCAGGGGTCAGCAACCTTTTCCATACCAATGCTGCTGCAAAATAAACACTCACCTAGAGCAACAACAATACATAAAATATTTTACGTAAACTAAGAAATTTAAGCTAAAATTTCTTTCCATTTTCAGATTTTAGAACAAAATGAATTGTCTATTCTAAAAGGCAAAAAAAAAAAAAAAAAAAACTTTTGTAGAATGAGGAGAATTCTTTCCATAAATGTGGAAAACAAAAAAAGATAGGTTATAACAAGAAATAATATTAGCTACCATAACGATGCAGATGATACACAGCTCTACATTACGATGTCATCAGGTGACTCAGAACCCATCCAATCACTGAATAAATGCTTAGAACAGATAAATGTGTGGATGTGCCAAAACTTTCTCCAGCTAAACAGAAACAAAACTGAAGTTATTATTTTTGTACATAAAGAGAAACAATGCACAGCTTCAGTTATTACAACTAAAACCTAGCTATCGGCCCGAAACCTCGGAATAGTGATGAACTCTGACCTGAACATTCAGAGCCACATAAAGACAGTTACAAAGTCGGCATCTTCACAGGTCTGTCCAACAAATCAATCAAACAGCTGCAGCTGATAAAGAATGCTGCTGCTCGCATTCTCACTAAAACCAGGAAGATAGAGCACATCACACCAGTCTTAAAGGCCCTACACTGGCTCCCTGTAGCTCATAGAATAGACTTTAAAATACTGTTGTTAGTTTATAAATCACTGAACAACTCAGCATCACAACACATTAAAGATCTGCTGCTGTTGTATCAACCTTCCAGACCCCTCAGGTTCTGGTT